>SJYC01001597.1:0-61514 GCA_006408675.1 Madoqua kirkii | reverse complement strand
TGATGCTGGGAAGGATTGGGGGCAGGAGGAGAAGGGGATGACAGAGGATGAGATGGCTGGAAGGCATCACGGACTCGACGGACGTGAGTCTGGGTGAACTCTGGGAGTTGGTGATGGACAGGGAGGCCTGGCGTGCTGCGATTCATGGGGTCGCAGAGAGTTGGACACGACTGAGTGACTGAACTGAATTGAACTCCTCCCCCTCACCACCGTGCGCAAGTCTGTTCCCGGTCTGCGTCTCCATCCATCGCTGCCCTGTAAATAGGTTCATCAGTACCATCTTTCTAGGTTCCATATAATAGTTCTGTTTTTAGTTTTTAAAGAAACCTCCATACTACTTTCCCCGGTGGCTACACCAGTTTACCTCCCACCAACAATGTATAAGGGGTCCTTTTCTCCATATCTTGATCAGCATTTGTTAGCATTTGTTACTTGTGTTCTTTTTCATTGCGATATCTCATAGTGCTTTTGATTTGCATTTCCTTGATGCTTAGCAATGTTGAGCATGTTTTTATGTGTCTGTTGGTCGTCTGAATGTCCTCTTTGAGAAAAGGTCTGTTGAGTTATTTTGCTCATTTTTTTTTCCTCTGCTCACTTTTTAATTGGCTTGTTTGGTTTTTTGATGTTGAATCGTTTGAAGAGGAACCAAGACACCCAAAGGAGAAGAATAAGATGGTGGGACTTGTTCTGTGGGCTACTAGGATGGATTTAAAGTCTGCAGTAACTAAAAAAGTGTGGTATTAATGTAAGAAAAGATAAACATATTAATGGAAGAGATTGAAAGTTCCAGGAATAGATCCACACATACATGGCTACTTGATGACATCAATAGCACTGCAGAACAGTGAGTGAACGGTCATCTTTTTAATAAATGATGTTGGATCAATTAATTGCCCACACAGAAAAAATAAAATTTTGTCCGTATCTCACACCATACACAAAAATAATTTCCAAATGTAGAAGACCTTGGAAATTAGACCTAAGTGTGAAGAGCAAAACTATAAAGATTTTGGAATATAACATGGGAAAACATACTCAAGGTAAGGAGATGGGAGCAAATTTAAAAATAGGACACTAAAAGCACTAACCAAAAAGGGAAAAAAAATGACAATTTTGTCTTATTAAAATTCAGAACTTCTATTCATCAAAGTACTGAAAAAAAGTAAGCAAGTGTGAGATCTCGGGATTTTAGCTGTGTACCCGATGATGGGTTAATAATCTCATTTTAAGTGGTGGCACTTTAAATGAGGATAGCTCCAGTCAGTTTTATTTTAAAATATTTTAATTTAAAGGATATACTATATCCATTATCTTGTAATAATCTATAGTGGAACATTACTTTGCTGACTAAGGTCTGTCTAGTCAAGGCTATGGTTTTTCCAGTGGTCATGTATGGATGTGAGAGTTGAACTGTGAAGAAGGCTGAGCGCCGAAGAATTGATGTTTTTGAACTGTGGTGTTGGAGAAGACTCTTGAGAGTCCCTTGGACTGCAAGGAGATCCAACCAGTCCATTCTGAAGGAGGTCAACCCTGGGATTTCTTTGGAAGGAATGATGCTAAAGCTGAAACTCCAGTACTTTGGCCACCTCATGAGAAGAGTTGACTCATTGGAAAAGACTCTGATGCTGGGAGAGGTAGGGGGCAGGAGGAAAAGGGGACGACCGAGGATGAGATGGCTGATGGCATCACTGACTCGATGGCCGTGAGTCTGAGTGAATTCCGAGAGATGGTGATTGACAGGGAGGCCTGGCGTGCTGCGATTCATGGGGTCGCAGAGCGTCGGACACGACTGAGCGACTGAACTGAACTGAACTGAATCTGCAAAAATACCGAGTCCCTATGCTGTATACCTGAAACTAACATGATATTATAAATCAAGTATACTTTAATAAAAAATTAAAAAATTTAATTTTAACTTTTATTGAAATATGGTTAATGTACCATGTTATGTTAGTTTTAGGTATACTACACAGTGATTTGACTTTCGCTTATATTATGAAATGACTATGCAATAGATCTAGTAACCATCTGTCCCCACACAAGGGTAATACAAAATTGTGGGCTATATTCCTTATGCTGTATATTTTATCCCTATAGCTTATTTATTTTATAACTAGAGTTTTGTACCTCTTAATTTCCTTCACTTATTTTTCCCCACCTTCCTACTCAGTTTCAGTAACGTTTAATAGTATTGTTGAAAGCTCCAGATTTGTTTAACAGTACTGAGAGACCCTTACAGCTTCATCAAGAGAGTCTGGCCATTAATGTTGACACCACCTAGAAAACTAAGCAAATAAAAAATGAAGCAATGTAATGATCTTCCAAGAGCAAGAACATACAAGGATATCGCCAGAAGGAAAATATATAATAGTTTCTGGCTCATCTGTGAACAATACTTACAAAATCATGAAATGGAAAGATTATTAATTTTGTATTATACCTATATTGAGTCATCATTTAAATGTATGATAATATTAATTAAATTAAATATTGAAAGATATATTTGTATTTCTGTGTGTGTGTGCTAAGTCTCCTAAGTCGTGTCTGACTCTTTTGCAACTCTATGGATTATAGCCCACCAGGCTCCTCTGTGCATGGGATTCTCCAGGCAAGAATACTGGAGTTGGTTGGATCCTCCTCCAGGGGATCTTCCTGATCCAGAGTTGGAACACGCGTCTCTTGTTTCTCCTGCATTGGCAGGTGGGTTCTCTACCACTAGCACCACTTGGGAAGCCCATATTTGTATTTCAATATATTTTAACTCAATATTGGATTATCACTATAATTAGAGGAGAAGGTGAAATGGTCCACTGACGTGTTTTTGCCTTCTTCTCCACAAGAGGGCGCAAGGTGAATACGATTTTCAAGTTCATTGTTTCACTCGGGCCTTTGGCTGTGGCCGGCCCATCTTGGTCGAGTTGACAAACTCCTATTGTTAATATCTAAACAACTGTCTTTGCGGTCGGGGAGCTGTTGAAGGGATACCCAGATGAAGTCACGACTTAAGTACTCACAATCTGGTGGGAACACAAACTCACAGAAGAAACAAAAATAACACATTTGGAGGGCGTGCTAAGGGCCCAAGGAGTCCCGCGGACGATGAGTTGGGGTGCTCCTTCGGAGAGGTTGGAACGCTTGGGGGCAATGTGTTTGAATGCAGCAGAGAGGTGGCGTGGACTGCGCATGCCCAGCTCCACTGTGGGGGGGCGCCGAGGGCGGGGTGGGGGTGGGGGTTGCTCTGGGAATGTAGGAAATTCTACACCAGCAGACCCGAGGCCGTAGTCAACACTCTCCCTGCAAACACTGGGCTGTTTCTGAGGTCTGTTCTCCTTTCTTTGTCCCTTGAAATCTGCTCTGTTCCCTCAAGGGCCCATGACCTTCACGCAGTCATCACCCTGCCCAGTCCAGTTCAGTTCAGTCGCTCAGTCGTGTCCGACGCTCTGCGACCCCAGGAATCGCAGCACACCAGGCCTCCCTGTCCATCACCAACTCCCAGAGTTCACTCAGTCTCGCATCCATCAAGTCCATGATGCCATCAGCCATCTTATCCTCTGTCCTTCCCTTCTCCTCCTGCCCCCAATTCCTCCCAGCATCAGAGTCTTTTCCAATGAGTCAACTCTTGTCATGAGGTGGCCAAAGTACTGGAGTTTCAGCTTTAGCATCATTCCTTCCAAAGAAATCCCAGGGCTGATCTCCTTCAGAATGGACTGGTTGGATCTCCTTGCAGTCCAAGGGACTCTCAAGAGTCTTCTCCAACACAATGTGTTTGAATGCAGCAGAGAGGTGGCGTGGACTGCGCATGCCCAGCTCCACTGTGGGGGGGCGCCGAGGGCGGGGTGGGGGTGGGGGTTGCTCTGGGAATGTAGGAAATTCTACACCAGCAGACCCGAGGCCGTAGTCAACACTCTCCCTGCAAACACTGGGCTGTTTCTGAGGTCTGTTCTCCTTTCTTTGTCCCTTGAAATCTGCTCTGTTCCCTCAAGGGCCCATGACCTTCACGCAGTCATCACCCTGCCCAGTCCAGTTCAGTTCAGTCGCTCAGTCGTGTCCGACGCTCTGCGACCCCAGGAATCGCAGCACACCAGGCCTCCCTGTCCATCACCAACTCCCAGAGTTCACTCAGTCTCGCATCCATCAAGTCCATGATGCCATCAGCCATCTTATCCTCTGTCCTTCCCTTCTCCTCCTGCCCCCAATTCCTCCCAGCATCAGAGTCTTTTCCAATGAGTCAACTCTTGTCATGAGGTGGCCAAAGTACTGGAGTTTCAGCTTTAGCATCATTCCTTCCAAAGAAATCCCAGGGCTGATCTCCTTCAGAATGGACTGGTTGGATCTCCTTGCAGTCCAAGGGACTCTCAAGAGTCTTCTCCAACACCCTAGTTCAAAAGCATCAATTCTTTGGCACTCAGCTTTCTTTACAGCCCAACTCTCACATCCATACATGACTACTGGAAAAACCATAGCCTTGACTAGACGGACCTTAGTCGCCAAAGTAATGTCTCTGCTTTTGAATTGCCCCCAGGAATCCCCCAGCCCAAGACCTTCTCAGGTGCAGTTCACTCTGTCCTCGCAGAGGCCTTTCCTTGTCCAGAGCCCTTCCCTCCTAGCTGCTGCTGCTTCTGCTGCTACGTCGCTTCAGTCCCTCCTAGAGACTGGGGCTTTCTTTCAGGCCTTCCTGCTCCTCAAGGGTCTGCTCCCTGGCCTCTCACCTCTTCTCTCCTGGCCCATCCTCCTCAATGCCAAGATTGCCATCCTTCCTCCCCCTGGTCTCACACTTGTTGTCCAGTCAGCTTGCTCTCTGGAGGCCTGCAAAGTGTCGACTTAAAAAATAGTCACAACCTACAGTGTGATCATCCTCCTCTGGGTCTTACCCCCATCCTCCAGGGCTCCGTTTTGTGTGAGTCACAGTGTGTGTGTTTGTGTGTGTGGATGTGTTTTACTAACCCTACTATGAACACAACCCCTGGGTTTAGGGATGTTTCCCCATCATGACAACCACCCAGAGTGTTAAACAGTGGAAGGGACTGATGGAGTCTAGTTTTTAGGCATGCTGCTAAGTAGCTTCAGTCGTGTCTGACTCTGTGTGACCCCATAGATGGCAGCCCACCAGGCTCCCCCGTCCCTAGGATTCTCCAGGCAAGAATACTGGAGTAGGTTGCCATTTCCTTCTCCAATGCATGAAAGTGAAAAGTGAAAGTGAAGTCGCTCAGTCGTGTCCGACTCCTAGCAACCCCACGGACTGCAGCCTACCAGGCTCTTCCATCCATGGGATTTGCCAGGCAAGAGTACTGGAGTGTGTAGCACATAGTAAATGCTCTGTTCCAAGGCAAAAAATCATAATTAAAGGGCTTATTTCCTATAGGATTATCATTCTCTGTCTGAGAAATGGAAATGGTGACTTAGGAAGGAAGTTTACTCCTTCTGACAGTTTCACAAGCTTGCTCTGCTAGAATATAAGCAGCTTTATAACTTCTGGTGGTTCTGGAAAAAAAATGTTTCTATCTTCTAGATAACAGCTAAGAGGCAGGAGCTGATTATGAAGGCGTCCACCTTGTTACTTGCTGGGACACAACGAAAGGAGCATGGCAAAGCTTCCTCTGATTTACTCCTAACAACTGTAGTGTTACTAATTAAAGTGATGGGGCCAACAAAATGGTATACTTTACTTTCATTGAGAAATCTTGGGAAATCTACTCACAGATGGATTTTTAAAAACGTAGGAAATAGCTTAACTGGTGTAATGGAATCTGACTCAGAGGCGGAATCAGATATTCTTGGTGCCCTAATGTAAGGAGATCTAAATGTGTTTTGTGAAATGTTAGTTGTTCAGTCATGTCCAGCTGTTGGGACCCTATGGACTGTAGCCTGCCAGGCTCCTCTGTCCATGGAATTTTCTCCAGGCAGGAATACGACAGGGAGTTGGGGTGGGGTTCAGGATAGGGGGGCACATGCGTACCGTTGACTGATTCACAGTGATGTATGGCAAAACCCACCACGATATTGTAAAGTAATTATCCTCCAATTAAAATAAATAATTAAAAAAAAAATACTGGAGCAGATTTCCATGACCTCCTCCAGGGGATCTTCTGCCCTGAGTACCCTTAGGCCCTTAGGAACTCACACTGGAGTGGATGACTATGATATCTTTGTTTCCTGATATGGCAGGAAATACTCCATTTCTCAAAAGGGACTGATTTGCAGGAGCCCTGGGGCTCTGGTGAGTATGGCTGGCATGCTTTTGCACCTCTGCTTTTCCCTTGGTGGCCTCGTCTTCACACTGACCCTGGGCATTTCAATCTGATATTTCCAAAGCAACAACACTGCTTATGGACTCAACCTGAAGTGCTGAAAAGGTCTGCACCGCCCTTGCAGATCTTAAACCTGGTTCCAAGTGAGCTTGTCCACCGTACAGTGTGATGGTGTTGGGGAATCACAGGGTCACGTGCACAGGCCCGCCTCCTGGTGCCGCCCTTCCTGCCTGGGCACCTGGGCAAGTGAAAGGACCTCTCGGAGTCTCCGTGCCCCTATCTGTAAAATAAAGCCAATGAGAGCAATTACTGCGTGGGATTGTCCTGAGAAGTAAAGGAGGTAACAATAAATGAGACAGTCTTTCCTAAGCACCTAGGAAATTGCTTACACTAAAAGGAAGTGCTTAAAAAAAAATGCAGGTATTATTATTACTGGGGCTTCCCCTGGTGGCTCAGTTGGTGAAGAACCTGCCTGCAGTGCAAAAGATGCATGTTCTATCTGTGGGTCAGGTAGATCCCCTGGAGGAGGAAATGGCAACCCACTCCAGTATTCTGGCCTGGAAAATTCCATGGACAGAGGAGCCTGGCGGGCTATATACAGTCCATGGAGTCCCAAGAGTCGGACATGACTTAGCCCCCACCATTACTATTATCTGTTTTTTCTTCATCTGTGACACTCAAGTGGGATTGCCAAGGGCAGACTGAATGATCTCCAGGAGGCTCCTTCAAGCTCCGCTCTGAGTTTCTCAGATATGACCTGCCATACCCGCTGGGCAGGTTAGTGACTCAATCCTGATAACTTCCCTCTTCTGTTTATCTCCTCTGGCAACCCCCACGCCACCCTACCCCACCCTGTGAGACCTCGGTCACCAGCTCTTTGTGCTAAATTCCTCTGAGTGGGTTCAGTTCTGGGTGCAGTGGCTTTGCCATCTTGTCAGCCCCAAACAAGTGGCGTCCAGAGGAGTCCTCACGACCCTGCTCGCAGTCAGGTTTCTAGATATGAATATGGGTCAAAGGACACTGTATTGGTTGCTCTGAAAGCCACCTGGTGTATGCACATGTTTTCATTTCTATTCTGGAACAAAATCTTACTCAGCCTACAATGGGGCAGTGTTTCTGGGCTTGAAGGGAGGCCGAACCTTCACTGATGTGTCTAGCTGGTCAGGTTGTCCCTTCCTCTTAAGACATGTCTGTTTCCTGGCATTTTTGCTGCCTTCCTGCTTTAGAGCAACAGCGGCCACGAGTAAACCCTTCACACACTGCATGTGCCTTGAAGCGCAGCAGAACCGAGAAGAGGGCTCCCGTCAGCCCAATTTGGACCCAGTTGCTATTTTCCCAAGAGACAGAGGGAAGGCATGAGTGTTTCCTAAGGACCAGGCTCAGCCACACAGATGAGAAAGCTGGCCTGGGGTCAGCTTGTATCCCAACCCAGAAGGCTCCCCGACGCTCAGAACCCCACCGTCCTGAGGCTCCATCAGACACCTGGAGGCTGAGGAACGAGTCTTGAGTGACAGACTGCAGAGATCCCCAGAGACTCGATCATTGAAGAATCCACAAAATACCTCCGGGAAGAATGGATTTGCTTCATGGGGAGGGCTGATGCCAGCGCATCACGGAATTTCAAGTTATACAAGCACTTCCTGCCCTTCCTTCCCCTCTGCCCCGCGAGGTCACAGCACAGGGTGCGGTGAAAGTCATAACAGAGGCTGGAGGGAAAAGAGAAAAGCATTAGAATGTTTCCCCTGCAGGTGTGACGGGAAACCCAGCCCAAGAACGAAATTTAAAGTTTTTATTATTATTGTTGAAAAGCTGGCTTAAAGCTCAACATTCAGAAAACAAAGATCATGGCATCCAGTCCCATCACTTCATGGCGAACAGATAGGGAGAACGTGAAAACAACGACAGATTTTATTTTCTTGGACTCCAGAATCACTGCACATGGTGACTGGAGTCATGAAATTAAAAATGCTTGCTCCTTGGGAGAAAAACTGACAAACCTAGACAGCATATTAAAAAGTAGAGACATCAGTTTGCTGACAAAGGTCCTTATAGTCAAAGCTATGGTTTTTCCAGTAGTCACGTATGGATGTGAGAGTTGGACGATAAAGAAGGCTGAGCACCAAAGAATTGATGCTTTTGAACTGTGGTGTTGGAGAAGACTCTTGAGAGTCCCTTGGACTGCAAGGAGATCAAACCAATCAATCCTAAAGGAAATCAACCCTGAATATTCATATAAGGACTGATGCTGAAGCTGAAGCTCCAATACTTTGACCACCTGATTCGAAGAGCCAACTCATTTCCCAGCCAACCCTGATGCTGGAAAAGATTGAGAGCAGGAGAAGAAGGGGGCGACAGAGGATGAGATGATTGGATGGCATCACTGACTCAATGGACATGAGTTTGAGCAAGCTCCGGGAGATAGTGGAAGGACAGGGAAGCCTGGCATACTGCAGTTCACATGGTCTGAAAGGCTCAGACATGACTGAGCAACAGAACAACAACAACTTAAATTACTAGACCTGCTATGACAAGAGGATCTTTGGTTACTTGTAAGTAACCAGATGGAGCAATAGCTGCAGGGAAGGTGTTTCTACGGTGGGTGAGGTTGCAGCATGACTAAAAGCCTGCTTTTTGCTTAAATGCTCCATGGTGGTAGTACGTCAAAGTCAGGGTGATGTGTAGTCACCCTGTAAATAGGAACACTTATGGAGTTGTGCCTCTCACTGGACTGTAATGGAACTGATCACATGTATATTACAGCACCAGTGGTTCTGAGATGAAGTTCCACCCCAGGACAGGGTAGGTGGGATTGGACAGTGTCTGAATTATTTAGAAGTGCTATAGTCTGGTGGGAAAAAAAAAAATTTCAAGGATTAGGAAAGAGGAGAAAAACTAAAAAAAAAAAAAACAACAAAAAAACCTTCATATAAATGGAAACTATTTTTAAAAAATCTACCAACACACGAAAGTTAACTATGTTGGATTTTAAAATGAGTATCAACTCCCCCTCCCTGCCCCAGAGCTTTAAGTGGCTTGCCTAGAGCCCAAGTGATCTATGGACATCCTAAGCATCGGTGAGGATGATGGTCTCAATTTTAGAGAGTGGCCAGCTAAAGTAGGAGTGTATCTGATGACTAGGGAAACCTTCAGCCGTTCATGAACACATGCTGTTTGTTCTAGCTCCCAGGGAAGAAAGGCTGTGGAGACTGGCATTTGCTGGTTGCAGGCAAAGAAGTTTAACGTGGAAGACATGGGAATGTTTTATAACAATACAAGCTATGATGAATGTCAGGATTTGTTAAAACGTGATTAAGTGACAGCATGCCTCAAAACAAAAATTTAAATTGAATAGAATGAATTTAACTGCTAAACCAAAGCACATAAATTATGTTTTCAAAAGGCAACGGAATTCTGCTCCTAGCCAAGGCAGAGAAGCAGAGACTATTTACTTTCCCGTCTGAAACAACCGAAAGAAAAGGAAAAAAAAAAGGATGAAATCTATAAAACAATGATTGTCAAGAGCCTGGACATCAAGCAACCGAGGACAATGGTCCCTGTGATAAAGGAAACAAATGATTGCCCCAGCTTGTTGCTTTGAGGGGGCTTCTCTGGTGGCTCAGCGGTAAAGAATCCACCTGCTAATGCAGGAGACCCAGGTTCGATCCCTGGATCGGGAAGATCCCTTGGAGAAGGAACTGGCAACCCACTCCGGTTTTCTTGCCTGTGAAATTCCATGGATAGAGGATCCTGGTGGGCTACAGGCCATGGGGTCTGAAAAAGAGTCAGATACAACTGAGCGACTAAACAAGACATTGCTTTGGGAATTTTCAGATGAAAGTACAAGGAAAGGGATCCAAGCATAGCAAGACGGAATTCCATGCTGCTTATAAGAAATCCATTTAGTACAAGGACATAAATGAGACGAAAAGCAAATGGGTAGTTGCCAGACAGTGGGGGAGGGGAAATGAAAACGCCTGCCTACTGGGTCCAGAGTTTTCTCTTGGAGTGGTGAAAGCATTTGGGAACCGAATAGAGGAAGTGATTATACAGCACCGTGAATGTACTAAATGCCACTGAGCTGAATACTTTAAAATGGTTATTTTGATGTTATATTAATTTCACCTAAAAAAAAATACTAACCAAGCATACAAGGGAACAAAACCAAGCAGCAGAAATCAGAGGCCCACAGAAAATATAGTTATAAAACTCAGACTTAAAAATAATTATGCTTGCTGTGTGCATGAAGAGATGAAAGATGAAACTGAGTGTTTTGACAGAGAAATATAAACTGTAAAAAACAAAAAAGCAACAGTGTTTTGTTGTTCATTGCTCCAGGTTCATCTCTATGGGTGGGTTTCTGATCTTGGACCTGACTGGTTCCCAGGAAATACTCAAAAGTTAAGCCATTAGAGGTCATACCCTTGTATGTGCAGTTTATAAAGTTTTGGGAAATTCGTTTTATTCCATAAAAGTTCAAAAGCTGTTGAAAACAAATGTAAATATTACAAAATATTGAGTATATTAGTGAAAGAAGTATGTGGAAAAGACACTGTAAAACTTCATTTGTGGGTATTTTTCTATGCAGTTTTACATCTGTGGCATCATGGAGTTTGGTAATCTCCATTCAACTCATTTGATAAACATTTACTGAGCATCTTCAAAAAAAAAAAGAGAGAGAGAAATTCTAGAACTATAGGTACAACGATCACATTAGTAAGTCAGTGGATGGGCTTAACAGTGGTACAGAGAGCTGAAGAGAGAATTAATTGAATTTTTAATGGATTGGAAGACAGTATCCAGAATACAGTATTGAGACGTGAAGGTAAAAGACAAAAAGTTACAGAGAGGCATCTCATAAGGAAGGAAGAGGATGAGGGGGACAGAGCAGTATTTGGAGAGTTAATAACTGAGAATTTTCAAAATTTAATGAAAGATATTAAATGTACATTTATGGTTGACTTCTAAACAGAAACAATGGAATCTAGAAGACAATGGAATGATATCTTCAAAATGTTAAAAGAAAATAACTGTCTATCAAAGGATGGTGTATAAAGTAAATGCTCCAGCAGTTCATAAATGGGATGTTAACTTAGGATAAGAGAAAGGTGACGGGATTACAGCAGGTGGGTAAGGATTGAGCAGGACAGACTCCCACTCAAGGGATGTTTCCCAGGCAGATGGTCAGGAAATCTCAAGGTCTACTGGTGGAAAAATGAGTCAGTCTGATGGGTGAAGTTAAGTAACCCTGATAGCTCAGTTGGTAAAGAATCCACCTGCAGTGCAGGAGACCTGGGTTCCATCCCTGTGTTGGAAAGATCTCCTGGAGAAGGGAAAGGCTACCCACTCCAATATTCTTGCCTGGAGAATTCCATGGGCTATGTAGTCCATGGAGTTGCAAAGAGTTGGACACTACTGAGCGACTTTAAATTGAGCCTGAAATTGTTCCGTAGGAACTAGACAGTGAATGACCTCATCCTACAAATGAAGGAAATACTGAAGGTGTTTTTGTGGCATCCTTCCTTTGTTTCTTGGTAGGATGTTACTGCTAAAATGCTTTCTCACAATTTTCTGATATGGGTATAAATCATGCTGTCTCTTGCTACTTTGCTATGAGTGAAATGAAATTTAGATAAGTGCCAGCTTCAGCCTGCACTATACTTTTACTCCCTTGAGAGGAAATATTATTAAATTACCATTTAAAAATAATCCAATTGCAATGAATCTTATTTCCCCTTTGATTTGTTCCTTTCGAGCCGCGAGACAGTAAAGCAGGGAGAGAAGAAAAAATAAAGAAGTTCTCTTTCAAAGTTGTTTCCACATGGCTGATCTTTTGAATTATTTTCTTATTTTCTAAGTATCACATTTCTTAGAAGCCTAAGCTTTCTCTTCCTGTCTTCAGAAGGGCAGGGATACTCCTTATAAACCTGTACTGTCTTAATCAGTCTACATGAGCTCTGTTTTGCTTTTCCTGAGTATTCCCCCTCTCTGAGTGCCACTCCCATTTGACCCCAACCCAGCTTCCAACTGTTATATGTTTGGTGTGCATACTTGCATAATTCATTAATCTTTAGAAGCTATGGTGTTTTTTAAAATTATTTATTTGGATGCAATTAAATGTTTAATTATTAAATTTAATTATTTATCTGGGCTTAGTTGTAGCAATCGGAAGTTTTAGTTGTGGCATGCAAACTGCAGTGTGTGAGATCTAGCTTCCTAATCAGGGATCTCACGTGGGTGCCCCCTGCACTGGGAGTATGGAATCTTAGCCACTGGATGACCAGAGAAGTGCCTATGGTGCTCTTTTATGTATACTTTAATTGCATCAGTGACACTTGCTTTAGAATCCCATAATTTGACCTACCAGACTAAACTCTGATTTTCCATTCCATTATTTTTCACTTGTATCTCTTGGGATTTTCCGTTTTTAGGTCTTTCCTTTAAGGTTCCTCAGCTTTCCAACAGGTACGTGAAAAGGGGCTCAGCATGACAAATATCAGGAAAAGGCAACTCAAAACCACAGTGAGATACCACCTCACACCTAGAGCAGCTATTGTCCAAAAGACAAGAGCAAGTGCAGAAGTCCGCGTAGAGAAAAGGGACCCCTGGTGCACTGTTGGGAAAAGCGCAGCTCGGTGCAGCCACGTGGAAAACAGTATGGAGTTTCCACAAAAAAAGAATAGAACCAATATATGATTCAGCAATTCCGCTTCCGGATATATTTCCAAAGGAACTGAAATAAAGATCTTAGAGAGATAGCTGCTCTCCCATGTACATCACAGTCTCCTTCACAATAGCCAAGGTATGGGAACAACCAATGTGTCCACCGATGGATGAATGGATACATTTTTCATCTAATTTTATTTTTATTTCCATATTAAATATAGAGATGGAAAAATAGAGTCTTATATGACCCCCAAAAGTTACAATAGGATATTTTTCAGCTGTGAGAAAGAAGAAAATCCTGCCAATTTGACAATTTGGATGCACCTTGAATGCATTGTGCTAAGTAAAATGAATCAGATAGAAAAAGACAAATACTGTATGATATTACTTATATCTGGAATCTAAAAAGTCAAACTCAGAGAGACAGAATAAAGTGGTAGTTGCCAGGGTTTCGGGAGTTGGGGGACGAAGAGCTATAGGGGAAAAAGTACAAACTTCTAGTTATAAGATGAATGAGGGGCATTTAACGTCCTTTTTGTAATTGCATAAGCTGGAAGCTGACATAACTGAACTGCGACGTTTCTTCTGTTCTAATCTGGTATTTAGTGCTTCTAATTACTCCTATTGCAGTATCCCACAAATTATGATATATTATACTTCCATTTTCATTCTCTTCAAAATATTTTCTAATTCTCTGTTTGACTTCTTTTTGATTCATGGGTCATTTAGGACCCATGAATATTTAGTTTAATATTAAACTAAATATTTAGAGTATTTCGTTTCTAAATGTTTGGAGTTTTCCTGAGATCTTTCTCTGATTTCTAATATAATTCCTTCTCTTAGAAGTAGCTTAGAGCTGGGTCTTGCTTTTTAGCCAAACAATCTGAGCATTTACATTTCATGTGATTAGTGGTTATGTTTAAGTCTCTCATCATGATATTTGTTTTGTCCCATTTGTTCTTTGTTCTTTTTCCTCTTTTTCTGCCTTCTTTGAGATTGAACGAGGATTTTTTTTTTTAATGAGTCTATCTTGTTTGTTGCCTTACTAACTATAACTCTTTGTCATGTGTTTTGGAGCTTGCTTTATAGTTTAGAGTAGACATCTTTAATGTATCAAGTGATATTATACTAATTCATATATATTATAGGAGCTTGCAACAGGTATACTTCCGTTCTTCCCTCCAGCTTTTGTGCTATTGTTGTCATATATTTTATTTCGAAACCTCACATTATATGGTTATTATTTTTGCTGAAGCAGTCAGTTATCTTATAATGCGATTTAAAGGATGAAAACATTTTTCAGTACCTACCCATACAATTACTGCTGATGTTCTTCGTTCCTTTGAATAAATCCAGTTTTCCATCTGATATCACTGTCCTTCTGCCTGAAGGACTTCCTTAAGTATTTCTTTAGTACCGATTACTGGTGATAGATTCTTCCAGGTTTTCTCTGTCTGGAAAAGGATTCGTTTTGCCTTCTTTTACTGAAAGGTACTTTTGTTGAGTAAAGAATTTTAGATTGATGGACTTTTCTCCCCAGTATTTTAGAGACGTTGCTACATTGTCTTCTATCTTGATTTTTTTTCCAGTGGGAAATCTGCTGTCATTCTTTTCTCTGTGTAATGTTCTTTTTTCTCCCTTTAGCTATTTAAAACATTTTTTCTTTATCATTGCTTTTAAGAAATTTAATCATGATGTGCCTTGGTGTAACTTCTTTTTTGTGTGTGCTTGGGTTTTATTGAATTTCTTAGTTCTGCAGGCCTATAACTTTATCAAATTCAGAAAGTTTTGGCCATCATTTTTACAGAGTTTTTTCTGCCAATCCCTCTATCCCCTCGTCTTCAGGGACTCCAGTTGTGTGTGTATTTGACCACTCAACGTTACCCCACAGTTCACTGACACTCTCTTCATTCATTTTAGACTTTTTTCTCTTATATGTTTTATTTTGGATAGTTTTTATTGTATTTTCAAATTCATGAATCTTTTCTAATATCTGAGTAGTTGCTTTAGGGTTTACATCATATATCTTGAACTAACAATCTGTATTCAAGTGATATTATATCCTTTCACATATGATACTTAAGCATCTCCCTTCCTAGCATTTATGTTATTCATTTTATACTTGTTTAAAACTTGTTTATATTTGTTATAAACCCCACAACACCTGTCTCTTATACACATCTTGTGTGAGATCTAGCTTCCTAATCAGGGATCTCACGTGGGTGCCCCCTGCACTGGGAGTATTATTTTGGATAGTTTTTATTGTATTTTCAAATTCATGAATCTTTTCTAATATCTGAGTAGTTGCTTTAGGGTTTACATCATATATCTTGAACTAACAATCTGTATTCAAGTGATATTATATCCTTTCACATATGATACTTAAGCATCTCCCTTCCTAGCATTTATGTTATTCATTTTATACTTGTTTAAAACTTGTTTATATTTGTTATAAACCCCACAACACAGTGTTATTACTTCTGTTAAGCTATCAATTTTTTTAAAGAAATTTAAATAAGAAACATCTTATATAATTACCCATGTAGTTACCATTTCTGGTGCACTTAATTCCTTTGTGTAGGTCCAGATTTACTCTGACATCATTTTTCTGCTGTCTGAAGGATGTCCTTTAATATTTTTTATACTGCAAGTCCAATGATGAATTCTTTGAGCTTTTATATGTCTGAAATTATTTATATTTTACCTTCATTTTTTGAAAGATACTTTTCATTGGATGTAGAATTTAAGGTCAACAGTTTTTTCTTTCAGTATTAAAAAGATATTACTCCATGTCTTCTTGCTTATGTTGTTTTCAGTAAGAATTCTGTGGTTCTTACTCTGTCTCTCTGTATATAACTTTTGCCCACCTCCTGCCCCAGCTACCTTTACGATTTTCTCGTCCTTATTATTTTTTCCTAATATTTTGTGACTTGGTATCACTTTCTTCATTTTTTTTTTAATGCTTGAGATTCATTGAGTTCCTTGGATCTTTGGATTTATAGTTTGCAAAACATTAGGAAAGCTTTCAGACATGATTAAGTCAAGTATCTTTTTGACCCCACCATTCTCCTCTCTGCTGTGAAGATTCCACTTATATATGTTAGGTTGCTTGAAATTGTCCCACTGTTCACTGAGGGTCTTTTTTTCCTTATTCTGACAAATCTAATCTACCCACCATCAATACAATCCAGTGCATTTTTCATTTCATACATTGTAGTTTTTAATCTAAAAGTTTGATTTAGGTCTTTTAAAAATTAGATCTCATATTTCTATGTAACTTTTTGAACACACAGAATACAGTTATAATTGTCTTAATATCTTCATCTGCTTGTTATAATAACTGTCAGTTCTGGGTTGGTTTCAATTGATATGTTATTCTCCTTATTGTGAATTGTAGTTTCCTGCTTCTTTCATCACCTGGTGACTTTTGTTTTGATACTAGACATTGTGGATTTCACTTTGTTGGGTGCTACATGTTTTGTTGTTTGTCTGGGATGCAGTTATATTTTCTCAGAAAAAGTCTGATCCTTTCGAGTCTTACTTTTATAATCTTGTAGGTCCAGAGTAATGCTTAGTTTTGTTGTTGTTCCGTCGTTCAGTGGTTTCGACTCTCCACGACCCTGTGGACTGCAGCACGTCAGGCTTCCCTGTCCATCACTGTCTCCCTGAGTTTGTTCAAACTCATGGTCATTGAGTTGGTGATGCCATCTATTATCTTACCCTCTGCCACCCTCTTTAGAGTCCCCTGGACTGCAAGGAGGTTGAACCAGTCAATCATAAAGGAAATCAAGCCTTAATATTCATTGGAAGGACTGATGCTGAAGCTGCAATACTTTGGCCACCTGATGTGAAGAGCCAACTGGAAAAAGCCCCTGATGTTGCAAAAGACTGAAGGCAAAAGGAAAGGTGCTTAGTTTAGGGCTAATTGTTTCCCCTTATTGAGACAAGGCCTCCCTGAATATTCTGCTCAATGTTCTGTTAATTATGAGTTTTCCAGTCTGGCTAGTGGGAATAGGCACGGTTCCTAGCTGGGTGCCAGTTCCTGCCGCCGCGCTCCAATCCTTTCAGAAAGGTTTGCCCCCAGCCTTAGGCAGTTTTCTCTGAATCCTGTGCTGGTCATTTCTCTGCTGAATACCCAAGAGTGACCCTCTGCAGATCTCTGAGATTCTCTCTCTGTCCTAAGCACTTCAGCCACCTTGATTTCCCTGGGACTCTCAGCTCCTGGACTCAGGGAGACTGCCGGATGCTGCCTAGGTTCCCTCTCCCTGCACTGCAGCCTGGAAACTCTCTCCAGGCAGGAAGCTGGACAGTCACAGGGCTCGCCTGATTCGCTTCTTGTCTCCCAGGTTAATGTTCCTCATTGCCTGAGGCCTGGTTGTAGTCTTTAAACCTGTTGTTTCATACACTGTGTTATGTTTGCTTTGTTGGTTTGAGACAGGAGTACAGAATCTAATCCCTGTTACTCTTCACCTTGAGTGGAAGCAAACTTCCTTCCTTTGTTTTCTTAACTTGGGATTTTAAGTAGTCTCCGTAAGTAGCTTTTACATTCTTCAATTATTTCTTTAATAGTTCTCTTCCCTGAGTTCTCTTTCTTCCCTCTTTCTAAAACTTATTCTGCTCTCTGCCTTGTCTTTATTTCCAGCTTTTTTTTTAATCTGTTTATTTGATTTCCAGTATTCATGTTAAAGGCTTTCTCCAGTTATCAGGTGATTTCTGGTTTCTCATTCATGTTTAAGAGGATATTCATTTAAAAGCAAAGTGGAAGCTCTTGCTTTTTTACACAATAGTGTATTTTACATTTACAACAGTTAACTTCACCAACTTATACATTCACCTTTCTACTCCTTATTCCAAAGTTCTTCTCTATATTTATTTATTTGCTAAAATTTCCCCTCCAAGATTGCTGTCAAAAAGGGTTTTTGTTGTTGTTGTTTTTAAATCTGGTAAAATTCTGTAGACTTTGTGAGTCTGGGGATATCTTTATTTCATCCTCACATTTAAATAGTAATATTGGGGACTTCCCTGGTAGTCCAGTGGTTAAGAATCCACCTTGCAAAGCAAGGGACGTGGGTTTGATCCCTGAATGGGGAACTAGGATCCCACATGACGAAGGGCAGCTAAGCACCCCCACCACAGTTTAGAGAGAAGCCTCAGCATGGCAAGGAGGATCCTGCATGCCATAACTAAGACCCGACACAGCCAAATAAATAAATATATTTTAAAAAAAGCAATATAGTTGGACATAGAATTCTAGTTCAAAGTCCTTTTTCCACAACACTTCCAAAATCATCATTCCATGATCCTATCAGGAGTGGCTGCCGACAAGCCTGATGTCTGTCTGGTTCGGGGCTGTCTTTAGATTCTTTGTCTCACACGCAGAGCATCTTATTTTTCTTTCCTCTTTTCCAAATGTCCTTAATGAAGCCAGGATGTCAGATCCCTCTCAAGAGAAGGGTGATGACTCTATGTGATTAAACCCTACCTACAGCTGGAGCTGTAACTCCCACCAACCGTCTATGGGGCCAGCCACTGACTGATCACCCTGCAAGATAGATTCTGCAGCTGAGGGAAACTGCAGACCACAGAATCACAGAAAACGCCAAGTCCTTTGTCAGTTTGCTCTCAGAGATGAAGACAGAAGAAGGAGCCCCCAAGAGGAGGAAGGTGATGGCCTACAGGAGTCAGTAGCAACCCTAAGCTTATGGCCAGCAAGCAAACAGGGGCTTGGGGTCTACAACTGCAGGGAACTGAATTCTGCCAACAAGGCAAGCGAGCAGGAAATGGATTCTTCCCTAACACCTCCAAAAGAGAATACAGCCTGCTGAGGCTTTGATTTTTATCTAGCCTAGGAGAAGCCATATATCAGATTTCTGACCTCCAGAATCATTACGTATTTGTGTTTTACACCATTAAGTTTGTGATAATTTGTTACGACATCAATACAAGGCTACCACAGAGACTTACACAAATATCAAAGAACATTCAACAAATTGACATGACTGTGAGTCCTGTAGCTTTGAAGGAGATCCTTATGTCTTCAGTCTTGGGCATTACTATGTTCCCAGATCCCTATCTCAAGGAGCAGGAATTTATATATATACCATCGATTGTGAAATGCACCCCTACTTTATAAATAGTAAATATGAAAAAGAATCTGGAGTTTAGAACTGATTACATTAGATTTGACTGGTCAGTTTGAAACTCATTAAATTCTGTGTAGCCTACAGGGCCAAAACAAATCCTGAAGAAGGAAGAAGAAAGATGCCAGGGATGGCTTGAGTGGTGCCAGGCCCGGAGGATGGCCTGTCTACCTGCTCCCCCTTGATTCCCTTGGACCTGCCCTTGCTCCTCTGACTATCGGAGCCTCCCACACCTTTTGGCCCAGAGGAGTAACACTGTATTCGTTGTGTGTCTTAGGTTTAATATCTTCTTCTCTTCTTGCTCAGGAAGAAGAGAAGAGCCCAGAGCCGTGGCCTGCCTCTCTGGTGCAGGTGAAGTTTAATAATAAAGGAATCTCATAAAATATGGTTTCCCTCATGGCTCAGCTGTAAGGAGTCCGTCTGCAATGCAGGAGACACAGGAGACGCCAGTTTGGTTCCTAGGTCAAGCAGATCCCCTGGAGGAGGGCATAGCAACCCATTTCAGTATTCTTGCCTGGAGCGTTCCATGGACAGAGGAGCCTGGCAGGCTACAGTCCATAGGGTTTCAAAGAGTCAGACAGGACTGAGCACACACGCATGAACTAAACTGTAAGTGAAAAACCATTGAAAACCCCAGCAGCCTACTCAGAATAAAATAGCTACCTATGAAAGTGGATTTAAAATTTTGTTCCGTCTACATATTTTCAACTTTTTGTTATGGGAATATGAAAACACATACAAAAAATAGAGAAACTAATGTTATGAGTGCCAGTGTGTTATCCAGCTTCAACCATCATCAACAATCATCTAGTTTCATCTCTTTCCTCGCAGCTTGGTCTTTCGTGAGAATATTTTAAAGCAAATCCCAGCCACCATGTAATTTCACCTATAAATACTTGAGTATGCCTTTCCACTAAACAAGGATATTATTTTTAGGAAAATTATTCCTTTGGCATTATTATTATAACAAAGTAAATTTAAAACAAAATTATCAGAATTTGATGGAGAAGGAAATGACAACCCACTCCATTATTCTTGCCTGGAAAATCCCATGGACAGAGGAGCCTGGTGGGCTGCACTCCATGGGGTCACTCTGTGGGGTCACAAGAGTCAGACATGACTGAAAGAACTTAGCACGCTCATGAGAATTTGAAGTGGACCATTAGGCATGAGGCTACAAAGTGGAATGAGAGGGGAAAGACTAGAAGTAAAGTGTTTAGCTCTGTATTAGTTTCCTGTTGCTGCTGTAACAAATAACTACAACTTTCGTGTCTTTAAACAACACATTTATTACCTTACTTTGCAGTTCTGAGGGTTGAAATCCAAAAACCAGTGTTCGTGGGTCACAATAAAAGTGTCCATAGGCCTTCCTTCCTTTCCGGAGCCCTAGGGGAGAATCTGTCCTTGACTTGCCCAGTTCCTGGAGGCCACCCACACTCCTTGTCTCACAGCACCCTTCCTCTGTCTCCAAAGCCACAAATGTTGCGTGGCTCTGGCTCCATTTTTATTTTGTGGCTACATCTCCCTCTCTGTCCCTTCTGCTTCTCTCTTCCACAGTTAAGGACCTGTAGATTACTGGGCCCACCAGGATAATCCAAGGTGATCTCCTTATTTTAAGGTCAGCTGACTGTCAACCTTAGTTTCATCTGCAAACCTGAGTCTGCTTTGCCATGTAACCTAACATCATCCCAGATTCCAGGAATAAATTGGGATGCAAACATCTTACTCATGGCTCAGCTGTAAGGAGTCCGTCTGCAATGCAGGAGACACAGGAGACGCCAGTTTGGTTCCTAGGTCAAGCAGATCCCCTGGAGGAGGGCATAGCAACCCATTTCAGTATTCTTGCCTGGAGTGTTCCATGGACAGAGGAGCCTGGCAGGCTACAGTCCATAGGGTTTCAAAGAGTCAGACAGGACTGAGCACACACGCATGAACTAAACTGTAAGTGAAAAACCATTGAAAACCCCAGCAGCCTACTCAGAATAAAATAGCTACCTATGAAAGTGGATTTAAAATTTTGTTCCGTCTACATATTTTCAACTTTTTGTTATGGGAATATGAAAACACATACAAAAAATAGAGAAACTAATGTTATGAGTGCCAGTGTGTTATCCAGCTTCAACCATCATCAACAATCATCTAGTTTCATCTCTTTCCTCGCAGCTTGGTCTTTCGTGAGAATATTTTAAAGCAAATCCCAGCCACCATGTAATTTCACCTATAAATACTTGAGTATGCCTTTCCACTAAACAAGGATATTATTTTTAGGAAAATTATTCCTTTGGCATTATTATTATAACAAAGTAAATTTAAAACAAAATTATCAGAATTTGATGGAGAAGGAAATGACAACCCACTCCATTATTCTTGCCTGGAAAATCCCATGGACAGAGGAGCCTGGTGGGCTGCACTCCATGGGGTCACTCTGTGGGGTCACAAGAGTCAGACATGACTGAAAGAACTTAGCACGCTCATGAGAATTTGAAGTGGACCATTAGGCATGAGGCTACAAAGTGGAATGAGAGGGGAAAGACTAGAAGTAAAGTGTTTAGCTCTGTATTAGTTTCCTGTTGCTGCTGTAACAAATAACTACAACTTTCGTGTCTTTAAACAACACATTTATTACCTCACTTTGCAGTTCTGAGGGTTGAAATCCAAAAACCAGTGTTCGTGGGTCACAATAAAAGTTCCATAGGCCTTCCTTCCTTTCTGGAGCCCTAGGGGAGAATCTGTCCTTGACTTGCCCAGTTCCTGGAGGCCACCCACACTCCTTGTCTCACAGCACCCTTCCTCTGTCTCCAAAGCCACAAATGTTGCGTGGCTCTGGCTCCATTTTTATTTTGTGGCTACATCTCCCTCTCTGTCCCTTCTGCTTCTCTCTTCCACAGTTAAGGACCTGTAGATTACTGGGCCCACCAGGATAATCCAAGGTGATCTCCTTATTTTAAGGTCAGCTGACTGTCAACCTTAGTTTCATCTGCAAACCTGAGTCTGCTTTGCCATGTAACCTAACATCATCCCAGATTCCAGGAATAAATTGGGATGCAAACATCTTTAGAGGCCATTATTTGGCTTACCACAAGCCCCCTCCTCCATTAGGTGTGTGGATGGGGACAGCAGCCAGGAGAAGCAAATAATAGCAGTGTCTGGAAGGAATTCAAGTTCTGTAGAGTTGGCCAAAAAGTTAGTTTTGATTTTTCCCTAAGACCTTATGGGAAAACCTGAATGAACTTTTGGGCCAACCCAATACTGGCACAGTGGTGAAGAATCCTCCTGCCAATGCAAGAGACTTGGATTTGATCCCTGGGTCAGGAAGATCCACTGGAGTAGGAAATGGCAACCCACTCCAATATTCTTGCCTGGATAATTCCGTGGACAGAGGAGCCTGGCAGTCTAACAGTCTAGGGGGTCAAAAGAGTTGGGCATGACTGAGCAACTGAACATGATGTATAAACAATAAATAAGAATCTTCAGGGAAAAGTCTTCCAGTGTCCCTGATCATAAGGAAAGAGATATGAAAGATGCAAGGGAAATTGAGAAGTTCCTTTGTGTGATTTGCCAGCCTTGGCTCTGTGTTTGGAGTAGAAGGGTGGTTGTGAAATCCTCCCCTTTTCCCTCTAAACAGGGATTTAGTTGTGATAGGAAAAGTCATCATGGAACTTTTAAAAATTATAGGACTCTAAACCCATGATAAAGATGAGTCTTTGGCCAACAGATGAGGTGGCTGGCATGTACTGCTCATGTGCCTTTGTCAGGAACAGGGGCCAGGAGGGAAAACAGCATCAGGATGAGGGGAGGAACCCCAGCGTCCCCCACTGCGAGTCAACTACAAAGAGGCCATTTGACCTGGATGTGAACCACACTGATCTGAACAAGAGCACAAACCCAAGAAAAAAATATTGTTGAATGAGGTATTGATGATTTCATTTTATCTCTTCTTTTGAAACATTAAGAAATACGTTTGTTTGAAACAGGCTTTCAAGATTATTTAGAAGTTGCATGGAAAAGAGAAATTTTTTAAAAATAAAAAACAAGAAGAGCAAAATCTTGTTTTGTTTGGCTCACACCTGTCTCTTACACATCATTTCCAGGCCTGAACTGCATTTTTGTAAACCAGGGTTTACCTGTAAACTTTCCTTTCTTTAGGGTAGCTGATTGCCAGAATTTGCTGACACGTGTATGCTCACGTGATCCACACCTGCTGCTTGCTGTTCATTTGTAAAAACCTCCTGAGGTTTTACAGGAAGCTAACGTGGAAACCATTTCCAAATACTATCACTTTAGGGTTCCTCACTCATATTTTCTGTTTTCTAAAATTGTATTATTAATAACGTGCAACTCTCATGTGTATTTTATTAAAGTAGCAGTGCTTTGTCTGTGTTTCTCTGTGTGTGTGTACACACTGCACACTTCTACTTGTGCATGGACATAAAGGAACCAACCAGTCACAAAGGAGACACCAAATACTGTTCTGCTTCCACCCCAAAGTGAGGTTTAAGGCTTGTTGAATTATATTATTATGGATTTGAGTAAGACGTTGCTGCTGCTGCTGCTGCTGCTGTGTCGCTTCAATCATGTCTGACTCTGTACAACCCCGTAGACGGCAGGCCACCAGGCTCTTCTGTCAATGGGATTTTCCAGGCAAGAGTACTATAGTGGGTTGCCATTGCCTTCTCCAATGCATGAAAGTGAAAAGTGAAAGTGAAGTCACTCAGTCGTGTCTGACTCTTAGCGACCCCCCCACGGACTGCAGCCCACCAGGCTCCTCCGTCCATACTGGAATGGGGTGCCATCGCCTTCTCCAAGACGTTTGAGTGCAGGGCAAATCATTGCAAGCAAAGCACTGAGGCAGACTCATATAACTTTTATCTTATTTACTGTAAAACAAAGTTGTGGCTACAGCCACAGTTGTGGGTCATGCTCTCCATATTTATTTATTCAGCTTTAAAAGAAAGGCTTGTCCTGCCTTGGCCATGTGCAGGCCATATTCAATGAGCCACCCACCTTCCTCGTGACCAGCTCAGAAGACAGACACAGGAGCCCAGACATTTGCAGGCTCCTCTCTCAGGGACATGGGAGGTGGGGAGGGGTCCCTCTTGGAGGCTGTGTGGGCACCTCCACCCTGCCCTCCACACTTCCCTCAGGACCCATCTTGCCAGGGTTCTCGCCCAACTCTGCCAAGAATGTCTATGAGGCAGAGACTTGAGAGAGTCAATTCCTAGGCAGATTGATAAGAAGTCCAGGGGTCCCCAAGGAGAGAGGGGTCTGGAATTCTCAAGGAGGAAGAAAGGACAAACTTTTTTTGTCCCTCTACATTCCTTAGGATTATATAACAATAATGTATCCTGCTTGAGGATAGTCTCTGGAAAAACCTTCTGGCTAATTCTGTTATCTTAAGGCGTCAATTATGGGAGTAGGTCTAGTGAAGTCTTTACAACCTCCAGACATTCTTTTGATTCACTGTAATAACTAATTAAAGAGTATATAACTCCATGGCTAACACTAGCAAGGGGGTACTCTTTTTGCCCTCTTCTGATGCTTATGTCAGAAGCTTTCTCTATCTCCTTTACACTTTAATAAAAACTTTATTACACAAAAGCTCTGAGCGATCAGGCCTCATCTCTGGCTCCAGATTGAATTCTTCTCCTCTGGAGGCCAAGAATCCCAGCGTCTTTGCGCGGTTCAGCAACAACCTTTCAGACTGATGGAAAGAAAGTGGGTGGGAGGCAGCTCAGCTGAGCGTTCACTCCAGGAGTTTCACTGTTGGTTGTGCTGTTTGACTTGAGGACGGGCCTGTCCTCTAGCTTCAAGCATTGCTCCCAGTTTGTGCTTCCTCATGAAACTGAGGCTCCAGGGAGAAGGGGAGCCAGGAGGAGCCAAAAGCAGCCCTGGGCCCCGCCTCTGCTGTCATTCATCACAAAAGCTTTCCTTCTGTCTCCTATTTTTCCCAAGGGGAAGGATTAGCAAATTCTGAAAGGTCTCTCTCTTTGCTTCAAAAGAAAAACTAGAACAAGGGCAGAAGAAAGGGACGGCATCGGTTCATCTTTTGTTTGGGGAAAACAGTCCTGTAACAACAGCAAACATCATCTGCGGCGGGTGGCCTCAGCCTTGCGGAAGGCCATCCAGGCCACATGGGAATCCAGGGAATTCGAAATGGTGGCGTTTGCGGTGGCTTGCAGATTTCCACTGGCGAGTTCTTTAAAGCCAAAGAATTATAATTAAAATAGAAATGGATCCAATTATATCTGCCTGCTGTCTGGAAGGATGGAGCTGGTAATGAGAATCACATGTCTAAACTCCAGCTCCTTCTATTTCCAAGCAAGCTGTCCCACAAGAGAAATTCCTTCTTTTCAGCAAAGCTCAGTACACCACGTTTCACCCTCCTCTTCAGCTACTGTGGTTTTGCACTGATTTTTTAATAAGTCCAGGCAGTGGACTTCCAGTCATAGTAAATGCTTCATTTCTCTCTCCTTTCTTCTCTTTATGAGACACATCAGGGTCATAGGATATCAATATTTTTGTTTCAAAGACAGAGGTCAGGAGAGTAGAATGCTGAGTCTCGACAACTCAAGATGCCCCCTCCCAGGAATAACAGACTAGGTAGCTCAGGCCATTTCCACTTGGGATGTTGTTAGACTGTGAGAAAGTGACTGGGTTATGCAGGTGAGGTGAGGAGCTTCCTTAGTGCCCAGAGGAGACCTGTTTGGCGAGAATTTTACCCATTGGGTGAGTGAGGCTCCAATAACATGGCGTTCATCAATGTGCCTTGAAAATGGCAGTCTGTACTGGGGCAGAAGGCCATGGATGCCAGGAATCAATAGATTATGTAAGAGTGCCATTCTTATCACTGTTACTACGATGACTCATGACAGATTCAGTTTGTGTAGGTCAGATCCATTCAGGAACAGGACATCTGGATGCGATTCTCCTTTCAGGAAGCCCTAGAAGCAAGAACAGGGGTAGAGTCAGCCCCTTGGTGCCCACCTATTAGACACAGCCACACATAAGTCTTTGGGTAGGCATATGTTTTCATGTGCTTATTAATTATTTGAATATCTTCTTTGGTGAAATATCTGTTAAAATCTTTTGCTCATTTTTAATTGAGTTTTTTGACATTGAATTGTTAGAGCTCCTTTATAGCATTCTAGATAAAATTTTTTTTATCATATATTGCAATTATTTTTTCATAAACTGTGGTTTGTCTTTTTATTTTCTTAATTGTATTTTTTGAAGAGCAAAAGTTTTCCATTTTGATGAAGTCTAATGGGCTTCCCTAGTGGCTCAGACATTAAAGAATATGCCTGCAATGTGGGAGACCTGGTACTTTTGTTGAAAACTGATTGACTATAAATAGAAGGCTTCCCTGGTGGCTTAGATGGTAAAGAATCAGCCTGCAATGCAGAAGACCTGGATTCGATCCCTGGAGAAGGGCATGGCAACCCACTCCAGGATTCTTGCCTGGAGAATCCTCGTGGACAGAGGAGCCTGGCGGGCTGCAGTTGATGGGGTCACAAAGAGTCAGACACGACTGAGCGACTAAGTGCAGCACACACAAATATAAGGGTTTATTGCTGAATTCTCAATTCTATTCCAGTTATCTGTATGTTGATCTTTATGCCAGTATCACATTTTCTTGATTACTGTGGCTCTGTAGTAAGTTTTGAAATCGGGTAGCGTGAGTCCTTCAAGTTTGCCCTCCTCTTAAAAAATTGTTTTGACTATTTTAGTCCTTTGCATTCTCATAAACATTTTAGGATTGGCTTGTCAATTGCTACAAGGAATTCTGTTGAGGTTTAGAAAATGATCCTTTGGCCAGTCTGGAGAGAACTGCCATCTTAATAATATTGCTTCTTTCAGGCCATGAAGATGGAATATATCTCTATTTATATCTTTAAATTCTCCTGTATTCTCTTTAAATTCTGTTTTTAGTGTACAAGTCTTGCACTTCTTGAATTAAATTTATTGTTAAATATTTTATTCTTTAGGATGCTGTCGTGAATGGGGTTTTCTTAACTTTCTGGACTGTTCGTTGTGAGTTTATAGGAAAAATTAATATATTGTATATCAATCTTTTATCCTGAGATTTTCTACATTCTGAGTGATGGATAAAAACAGTTTTGTGGATAAAAACAGTTTTGTGGATAAAAACAGTTTTACTTTTTCTTTTCTAAAGTGCATATGATACATTGGGTTGATCTTTCTTATTTCACTGTGCTGGCTAAAACCTTCATTATTATGCTTAGAACAGATATCCCTTTTCTCTCAGCCTATTTTACTCTGACTTGAAAGCCTGTGTCTTATAGACAACATATGGTTGGTTTTTGCTTTTTATTCAGTCTAACTATCTCTGATGTTTGACTGGAATACTTATTATTACTGTAATTACTAATATGGTTGAATTTGCATGTGTGTTATTTTCCTATTTGTCTTCTATATGCCTTGTGTCTTTTTTATTCCTTTTTACTCCCTTCTTTTGTATTCAACAAAGAATTTTGTCTAGTGTTTTAATTCCTTGGTTGATTTTTTTAAAGTATACTTTTCAGTTATTGTCTTAGTATTTGCTGTAGGAATCACAATGTGTGTTTTAACATAGCACAACCTACCTCAGGTTAATATTAACTCAGCCTAGTAAAATACAGCAACTTTTTAAAATGTAGTTTTTCTCCCTCCCTCACTTTTCTGCTGTTAGGGTTACATATATATTGCTACAACTTTATACATTATAAACTGCAAAATACACTTGTTTTAATCATCTTATTTCATCTAAAGAAATAATAGAAGAAAAAAGACAATGTATATTCATTAAGTCTTTTATAATTACCCACATTTTTACCATTTCTAGACTTCATTTCTTCTTGTGGATTCAAGCTACCAATTGAGTACTTCTCTTCCCCTCCTAAGGGACTTCTTTTAGTATTTTTTGTAATTTAAATCTGTTAGCATCACAGCGTCTCAGTCTTTGTGTTTCTGAGAATATTTTCATTTCACTTTCACTTTTGAATGTAGTTTTGCTGGATATGGAATTCTTGGCTGACACTTGCTTTCTTCAGCACCGTGAATATGTCATCCTGCTGCCTTCTGGCCCCCAGTTTTCCTGATGAGATTTAGCCATTATTTGTATTGCTGTTCCCCAATATATGATTAGTTTTTCTCTTGCTACTTTCAAGATTTCCTCTTTGTTTTTTTGGTTAGAAGAGTTTGATATGATTAAGTGAAGATTTCTTTGTGTTTTCCCTCCTTGGGTTTCAGTGGTATGTTAGGATGTATGAGTTTGAGAGGTTTTCAGCCATTATGTCTTCAATTTTTTTTCTGCTCCTATTTCTTTTTCCTCTTTTTCTGGGACTTCCATTTTGCAGTTGATATGCTTAATGTTGCTTTATAGGTCTCTGAGATTGATTGTTTTTCTTCAGTCTTTTTTCTCTGTTTCAGATTGGATAACATTCTATTGATCCATCTTCAAATTCACTGATTTCTTCTTCTGTTGTTTCAAATCTACTGCTGATCCCATATAATAAAATTTTCATTTTGTTATTCTATTTTTCAAGAATTTTCTATTTTTCTAGAATTTCCATTTGGCCTTTAAAATTTTTTTATTTTTTTTATTGATGTTCCTACTTGTTGAGTCATTTTAATAATATTTTCCTGAAATTCTTTAAATATGGTTTCCTGTAGTTTTTAAAAATACTTAAAATACCTTTGAAGTCTTTGTCTGTTAAATCCAACATCTCGGCCACTCAAAGAAAGTTTCCATTGACTTTTTTCCCCTCAAAGTTTGGGTCACACTTTCTTGTTATTTTGCATGACTTGTAAATTTTTTCTTGAATGTTGGATATTATAAATAAAAAAGAAATCTAGATTAGGTTTTCTTTTCATCTTCTGAGATTCCTAGTTGTACTGCTTTTTGTTTGTAACATGCAACTTGATCTGCAGAGTCTGTCACCCCACAGTATGCATCAGTTGACAGTTCAGTTCAGTTTTCCAATTCTTTGTATTTTTTCCTTTGGGGGCCTGGGTTCTTTGGGGTCACCTCTGGGTTTGTATAGCTTAATGGCCACTCAATGATTGGTCAGCAGTTGTGCTTAAACACCACTCTCTGCTGGTAGATCTGTGTTTGAATTGGGGGATGTATTCAAATTTGTCGATTTTCAACTCTACCCCTGCTATTACTTTAATACCAGGCCCTCTTGGGTCTCCACTGTGCATGCACACAGACTGCCAGACAGCCAGGGTTATGTCAAATGCTTACCAAGATCGCAGTAGCTATCTCATTTCCAGGATTTCCCTATTCAGTTTCTGGCCAGTCTTATAAACTCTTCCTAACCCAGACCGCAGCTTTTTCAGGCTAGGAGATCTGCAGACTTTTCCCATTTGCTGTAGACTGTGGGTTTCTACTCTACTCCAGATCAAGTGAAGGCCAGTCCTATCCTGGAAGAACAGGCTGACTGGGCTGGGATGTCAGATGGACTCAGACCCAGGCAGGAAGGCCCTGCAGCTCCACTGTTTTTACCTGTGTGTCCATGGTTTTCATGGCTATGTGCCTGTGTGCTTGGCCTTTCCAGGTGGTGCTGCTGCTGCTAAGTCGCTTCGTTGTGTTTGACTCTGTGTGACTCCAAAGATGGCAGCCCAGCAGGCTCCTCTGTCCCTGGGATTTTCCAGGCAAGAACACTGGAGTGGGTTGCCATTGCCTTCTCCCAGGTGGTGCTAGTGGTAGAGAACCCACCTGCCAATGCAGGAGACTTAAGAGATGTGGGTTCAGTCCCTGGGTCTGGAAGAGTCCCTAGAGGAAGGCTTGGCAACCCACTCTTGCATGGAGAATCCCATGGATAGAGGGCTATGTATGGTCCATAGGGTAGTAAAGAGTCAGACACAATTGAAGTGACATAGCAGGCATGTTTGCCTGTGGTTAAATTTTCAGAGCCCTGAAATGATTGGGTTTTTTACAGTTGTGTCCAGTTTTATGGTTTATTTTAGTGGAGCAGATTTGTTGATCTCTTTACTCCTTTGTAGCTGAAAGTCTAACCACATACAATTATTTTTAAAGAAATGCATTTTATTATTTTTAAGCATGATATATTATCAATTGGGCTATGAATCAGTGCTAGTAAGTAAAATCAAATTTAGAAAAATTGATCTTTTGGCTAAGATCAAGTGTAGGAAAATCATAGTTCACAATAATGTGACTTTGACATTTTATTATTATGAGCAGAAACAGAAAAGCTTTGCAAAAGACATTTTGAAATAATTCCTAAGTTTTAAAGTCTTGGATTTGAAAAGTGTCTCTGAATAATATGTCTCATTTTTTATAGCAGGAAATTATTTCAAATTTTTAATTTAGCAACAAGCATATGAATGAACTGGAGTCTAAACTAAAGAAGTCCAAATGTATGCCTGAGTTGGTTGCTATTGAGGCATAATATAAATATTTTCCAGGTGTCCTGTGAGGGCAGGCACGATGTATATACTTGCCATCCTCTTTTAAATGAATTCTATGGCCTCAGAAGAATGTGGAGGTCAGCCTGTGGACCAGGACTGTGGCCATTTCAGGTGTTCATCCAGACAACCTCCCCGGGGTCCTTTCCAGCTCTCCTCCTTTTCAGCCCATTTCTCTTGCCCTCCTCTGGATGGGGACATGGGAAGAGGGCCTGGGGGACACCCAGCCTTGGTCTCAGAAGCCACAATGTCCCCAGGGCAGACTGAGACATTCCAGGACCCTGGAAGTAGGACAAAGAGTCATCCCTCAGGAGGATGGGGGGACATCTGGAAGGAAAGGCTTTCCTACTGGAAGCACCACAAGCTTTTCCCCAGTGAATTTTGAAGCCATTGACTGTCCCCTTCTTCCCTGGTTTTCTTTCAGCTCCTGTTTTCATCACTGACCAACTCATCTTTCCTTAAGTCTCAGTCTCTCCTAAAGAGAAGCTCCAAGGTTCATCTTCTTCTTCCTGGGATCAGACCATCAGATGATCTGCACCCTCACATCAAGGATTCCCTATTCTTTTTTCTTTTAACTCCTTTTTTTTTTTTAAGTTATTTATTTATTTGGACTGTGCTGGGTCTTCATGGCTGCACGAGCTTTTATCCAGTTGCGGCAAATGGGGCTACTCAGGCTTCTCATTGCAGAGGCTTCTCTTCTTGTGGAGCACAGCTCTAGGGTGCTTGGGCTTTAGTAGTTGCAAGAAGCAGGCTCAGTAGTTGTGGCTCACAGGCTTAGTTGCTCCACGGCATGTGGAATCTTCCCGGACCAGGGATCAAACCTGTGTCCTCTACACTGGCAGGTGGATCCTCAACCACTGGACCATCAGGGAAGTCCAATGAGTCCCTATTGTTGATCTTTCCCCTCTACTTCGATTCCAGATGACTCTTGGTCTGTGCCCTTTGTCCTGCTCTGCCCAGTCCCAGACACTCTCTGTTTCCCACATCACTGCCCTGCTCAGGAATGAATAGTTCCCTACTACTTAGCCAAGGGGCTTCCCTGGTGGCTCAGATGGCAAAGAACCTGCTTGCAATGCAGGAGAACCAGGTTTGATCCCTGGGTCAGGAAGATCCCTTGAAGGAGGGCATGGCAACCCACTCTAGTATTCTTGCCTGGAGAATCCCATGGACAGAGGAGCCTGACGGGCTACAGTACACCGTGTCACAAAGAGTCAGACAGACTGCAGCAACTTAGCATACATGCATGCACTGCCTACCAAGCTAGTTCAGATTCTGGGTCTTCCAGGACCTGGTCTGGCCTTAACTATTGCACTGACTGCCCAGCCGGACAGTGTGATGGCTATGGGGTAAGAAACCCAGGTGGTGCTAGTGGTAGAGAACCCACCTGCCAATGCAGGAGACTTAAGAGATGTGGGTTCAGTCCCTGGGTCTGGAAGAGTCCCTAGAGGAAGGCTTGGCAACCCACTCTTGCATGGAGAATCCCATGGATAGAGGGCTATGTATGGTCCATAGAGTAGTAAAGAGTCAGACACAATTGAAGTGACATAGCAGGCATGTTTGCCTGTGGTTAAATTTTCAGAGCCCTGAAATGATTGGGTTTTTTACAGTTGTGTCCAGTTTTATGGTTTATTTTAGTGGAGCAGATTTGTTGATCTCTTTACTCCTTTGTAGCTGAAAGTCTAACCACATACAATTATTTTTAAAGAAATGCATTTTATTATTTTTAAGCATGATATATTATCAATTGGGCTATGAATCAGTGCTAGTAAGTAAAATCAAATTTAGAAAAATTGATCTTTTGGCTAAGATCAAGTGTAGGAAAATCATAGTTCACAATAATGTGACTTTGACATTTTATTATTATGAGCAGAAACAGAAAAGCTTTGCAAAAGACATTTTGAAATAATTCCTAAGTTTTAAAGTCTTGGATTTGAAAAGTGTCTCTGAATAATATGTCTCATTTTTTATAGCAGGAAATTATTTCAAATTTTTAATTTAGCAACAAGCATATGAATGAACTGGAGTCTAAACTAAAGAAGTCCAAATGTATGCCTGAGTTGGTTGCTATTGAGGCATAATATAAATATTTTCCAGGTGTCCTGTGAGGGCAGGCACGATGTATATACTTGCCATCCTCTTTTAAATGAATTCTATGGCCTCAGAAGAATGTGGAGGTCAGCCTGTGGACCAGGACTGTGGCCATTTCAGGTGTTCATCCAGACAACCTCCCCGGGGTCCTTTCCAGCTCTCCTCCTTTTCAGCCCATTTCTCTTGCCCTCCTCTGGATGGGGACATGGGAAGAGGGCCTGGGGGACACCAGCCTTGGTCTCAGAAGCCACAATGTCCCCAGGGCAGACTGAGACATTCCAGGACCCTGGAAGTAGGACAAAGAGTCATCCCTCAGGAGGATGGGGGGACATCTGGAAGGAAAGGCTTTCCTACTGGAAGCACCACAAGCTTTTCCCCAGTGAATTTTGAAGCCATTGACTGTCCCCTTCTTCCCTGGTTTTCTTTCAGCTCCTGTTTTCATCACTGACCAACTCATCTTTCCTTAAGTCTCAGTCTCTCCTAAAGAGAAGCTCCAAGGTTCATCTTCTTCTTCCTGGGATCAGACCATCAGATGATCTGCACCCTCACATCAAGGATTCCCTATTCTTTTTTCTTTTAACTCCTTTTTTTTTTTTAAGTTATTTATTTATTTGGACTGTGCTGGGTCTTCATGGCTGCACGAGCTTTTATCCAGTTGCGGCAAATGGGGCTACTCAGGCTTCTCATTGCAGAGGCTTCTCTTCTTGTGGAGCACAGCTCTAGGGTGCTTGGGCTTTAGTAGTTGCAAGAAGCAGGCTCAGTAGTTGTGGCTCACAGGCTTAGTTGCTCCACGGCATGTGGAATCTTCCCGGACCAGGGATCAAACCTGTGTCCTCTACACTGGCAGGTGGATCCTCAACCACTGGACCATCAGGGAAGTCCAATGAGTCCCTATTGTTGATCTTTCCCCTCTACTTCGATTCCAGATGACTCTTGGTCTGTGCCCTTTGTCCTGCTCTGCCCAGTCCCAGACACTCTCTGTTTCCCACATCACTGCCCTGCTCAGGAATGAATAGTTCCCTACTACTTAGCCAAGGGGCTTCCCTGGTGGCTCAGATGGCAAAGAACCTGCTTGCAATGCAGGAGAACCAGGTTTGATCCCTGGGTCAGGAAGATCCCTTGAAGGAGGGCATGGCAACCCACTCTAGTATTCTTGCCTGGAGAATCCCATGGACAGAGGAGCCTGACGGGCTACAGTACACCGTGTCACAAAGAGTCAGACAGACTGCAGCAACTTAGCATACATGCATGCACTGCCTACCAAGCTAGTTCAGATTCTGGGTCTTCCAGGACCTGGTCTGGCCTTAACTATTGCACTGACTGCCCAGCCGGACAGTGTGATGGCTATGGGGTAAGAAACAGAGAGAGGACCAGTCATTGAGGCCCGCATGACAGTAACTGTACCACTAACAAAAGCGTCCCAGCCTTAGGAGCATAAACGTTCTTTTTTACTTGAAAGCATGCAGCAGAAGCACCGAGAGTAAAGCATGTTTTTAAAAGTATTGGTGGGAGTGATTCAGAGTCAGCAGCTCCAGGGTGTGGACGTGAGCTGACAGCATCTCTGGTGCAAAATCTACGACTCAGACCCGTGCCGCCCAGTCCTTTCCAAGCTCTGTTCTTTCCCTGGCAGAGTAGTGCATTGTGGGTTGAATGCTGAAGTCCCAACTCCAGGTGCCCCGGAATCTGACCTATTTTAAAGTCATTGTGGATATAGTTAGGTGAGGTCATTAAGTTGGGCCCTATCCCATATGGAGCTTCCTTGGTGCTTCAGTGGTAAAGAATCTGCCTGCAAATGCAGGAGTCGCAGGAGATGCGGGTTCAACCCCTGGGTTGGGAAGATCCCATGGAGGACGGCATGGCAACCCACTCCAGTAATCTTGCCTGGTGAACCCCTTGGACAGAAGAGCCTGGAGGGCTACAGCCCATGGAGTCACAAAGAATCGGACACGGCTGAAGTGACTTAGCACACACACGCCTGTCCCAGATGACTGGAAGACGATGTGAAGATAGACAGACAGGACAGACAGACTCAAAGGAAAGACAGCTGCGTGAAGACAGAGGCAGCAGACAGTGCTGCTACCAGGGCCCAAGGAACACTGGGGGCCATGAGAACCTGGTTCGAGCAAGCGGGGTTCCGACCCTGGAGACTTCAGAGAGAAAAAGCCCCCTGTTGACAACTTGATTCCAGGCTTCTAACCTCTAGAATTGGGAGAGAGGAAAGTTCTGCTGTGTTAAGCCCCTCAGTGTGTGGCACTCGGTCACAGCAGCCCCAGGAAACTGATAAACGCAGCGTGCATCCTCGGTCACATCGGCCTCTGTGTCCTCACAGTTCCCACGCCTGTTTCCAGCCTGGCACACCAGCCTGGCTGCCACACGGTCGTGCCATGTGTGGGTCAGTGGCTTTGGAAGCAGGCTCATTTTATAGACTTGGATTTTTAAGAGACAGCCTTTTCCTTTTTTCCCACAGTTTCTCACACTTCCCAGCATCTGGTCTGTTACAGAGGAAAGTATCTGTCATGCTCACGGTGAGATTACAGCTGTTTCTCGGGCACTACTGAAGAACTGGGCAGGCCAAGTTGACACCCAGCGTACGAGAAATGGCAAGAGTGTGTGGCTGGTGTCCTGGATACAGAGTGCTGTTCCAGGGAGAGGCCAGGCGGGGACCGGGCGGAATGGTGTCATGCTGGCGTCCTCGTCTTTGGATCTGGTCCCACCTCCCCGGTGCAGGGCCTTCGCAAGGCTGCTTCCTCTGTTGGAGACTCTACCTAGCTGCCAATCCCACCGTGTGTCTCAACCCAAGTGGCACCTTCTTACCCGACATTTGCTGCTGTTCAGTTGCTAAGTCGTGTCCGACTCTTCTAGACCCCATGGACTGCAGTTCTAGACCCCGTAGACTGCAGCGCACCAGGCTTCCCTGTCCTTCACTATCTCCTGGAGTTTGCTCAGATTCATGTCCATCGAATCAGGATGCTACCTCCCCCATTCTTTGCTTGCTTCCTAACTTTCATTATGATTTGTCACTATTTTATTTATTCATCTGCTCACTTTTTTGCCAAGGTGAGTATCCCCCAGTTCTACCTCTGATATTGAGCACTGGTCACCACACATATCAGGCCCTCAAAACCTCCTGTTAAATGAGTGCATTCCTACCTGGAAGGCTCAGGACATGCATGTAGACACTGGACCATCCAGCAGAGTTTTGTTTTGACTGTTCTAAACTGCTAGGCTCCCAGACCTGCCTCCCATGGCCCCGGAGGCAAATGATTAAGTTACAGCCTGATGTTCCTTGTCCTTAGGCGGCCCCTCATTTTTACCCACATGATCTTCATCTTCCACCGTCAACATGCTCCCTGTGGGTTCCCAGTGCAGACTTGAGGTTTCCTAAGAAGAAACGTAAGAAGCTCCTGCTTACGTTACCAAAGATCTGCATGTACACATGACCCGGAGAGGCACAGACAGGGCCGCCAGAGCAGGGGAGACACCAGATTCATCCAGGGAGTCAGCAGCAGCCTCCTCACTGCCTCCCCGCTTCTTCCCTGCCCACGCCCTCCGCCCCCGCCCAGTCTACTCTCCACGCAGCAGCCAGGGGGTGGATTACAGGGGAAGTCAGCCCACGTCATTCTGCTGCTTAGAACCATCCGAACCTCCCCTGACTGCCAGGAATAAAAGCCTGGGACCTCACAATACCCAGCAGACCCTAGCTCCCTCTCTGACTCATCTCTGTCCCTGTCCCCTGGGGCCTGCCCTCTATCCCCATATGCCACACACTCTTCTGCATAGGGCCTCTGCCAGAGAGAGTGTCCACCAGATAAATGGGTCTCTCAAGTCTTTCAAGTCTTGGTTCAAATGTCACCTTTTCAGTGGGCCCACTGGGGCCACTCTATTTTTTTAATTAAACCTTTTACTGTGGGACAATTGCAGATTCACATGTAGTTACAAGAAATCATACAGGAAGATCTGTGCCTTTACCCTGTTTACCTGCCATGATGATGTCTTACACACCCACATCTTGCACACCTGGGACGCCAGCATTGACAGTCAAGGTACAGACCATCTCTAGCCCTGCCAGAATCTTCCTGTTGTCCCCTTCATAGCCATACACACTCCCCTCTGGCCTCACCTCTTCCAGATCCCTAGAAACCACTTATCTGTGCTCCATTTCTAGAATGTTGTCATTTCAAGAATGTTCTTTATATGCAATCATACAGTATGTAACCTTTTGAGGTTGACTTTTTCACTCGGAATAATGCTCTGGAGATTTCTCCAGGTGCCTGGGGGTATCAGTGGTTAGTCCCCTTTTCTTGCTAAGTAGTGTTCCAAAGTGAGGAAGCACCAGTTCATTTGATCATTCAGTCGATGAAAGGCAACTCTGTTACTTCCTATTTGGGCCTCTTACAAGCAGAGCTGCCATGGAGATTCATGGATAGGTTTTTGTGTGGCCACAAGTTTTCATTTCTCTAGGAGAAATGCCTGCGGGTACAATCCCTAGACTGCATATTAATTGCATGTTTAAATTTTAAAGAAACTGGCATTCTGTCCTAATCTGTAAGCTCCCTTCTGACACCCAAAACACCAACACCTTTTATCCCTGCTTTGTTTGTATCTTTTCCACAGCACTTCTCTTTCTAATGTAACATTTGCCTTGTTTATTTGCTCAGTCGTGTCTGACTCTTTGTGACCTGGTGGACTGCAGCCCATCAGACTCCTCTGTTCACACTGGAGTGGGTTGCCATTTTCTTCTTCAGGGGTCTTCCCGACCCAGCGATTGAACCTGTATCTCCTGCATTGCAGGAGGATTTTTTAACAGCTGAGCCACCAGGGCTTCCCAGGTAGTGTAATGGGCTTATTTATTTATTAGATGTATTGCATTTGATCTGTCTTACCCATCCCCTCCCCTGTAGTGTCGTTCTGGGCCTGAGCAGGCACAAGAAGCACCCGTGTGGGTACAGACCTGAAGTCAGCTCTCTGACTGGCCGTCTCCAAGGGGGAAAGCTCACTGGCATCTTGAGGGCATACAGAGGCTAGCGAGCCCACGAACCACATAGTGTGGCTGTGATGGCGAGGCTGACTGGGTGCACGTTCCCCAGCTGAAGCAGTCCCCTGGGTTTACAAGCAAATCACATTGAGCTCAAAAAACAAATTAGCGCACTCCAGAAGTAAAACTTTCTTGCAGGCAAAGTTAACTCAGAAACTCTTGTTGATTTATGACCTGACCAAGCTGACCGGCAGTCCACATAGGCCCTGGCCCCCTGAGCCGCGCTTCTCGGCATCACCAGTCCCAGGGGAAGAAGTCTTGCTGCAAGTGAGCAGAAAGGAGTCTAGTTAGAAACATCAGAGAGCCCGAGAGGCAGGAGAAGCAAGACAGAACTGTATTTCAGCCTGAAAAGTGAAAACCAAATAAACAAAGCTGCCCGTGATGGCAGCGGGCCAGCTCAGCTGTGTAAGTGAACAGCAAAAACATTCCTCTGCCCTGTGGAAGCCCCTGGAAGAAGTCCAGAACCTTGTGTACTTAGCCGGAGTGGGAGGTTGTTTTATTATTATCATCACCATAAATTCATTTCTTTCTTACTACATTGGTTTCTTTCAGTTTGAACCTCCGCTTGACATCTGTACTGATCAAGTGAATGCTGGAAGGAATGATTAAGTAGTATTGTGAAATAATGCTTCGGCTTGACTCAAAGTGGAAATGTTTATAGTGTTATCATTAACATCAGATGATGTCAGACTGACTATTGTGCCTCTTTCTCAAAAACACACAGGACTGAAAAAACAAAAAAAAACAAAAAAAACAAAAAAATACCTCACAAACAATCCAAAATGAGTCAAGGCTCTCCAAGACTTTTCCTCCATAAATATCCTTCCACGCGACTAGGTCCATGAGGGGGTTGGGAGTGCAGAAGCTCTTGAGTTTTGGGAACTCGTATCTCGTCATCCGAAGTGTCACCTGGAGAGGTGACTCTGGTGTCACTTGTCCAAGAGCTGCCTCTGTCCCTTCGCTGCCTGGCTCTGCGGGATCTGACATCTCTGCTTTGATCCTGCAACTCCTCGTCCCCATTTTTCTTCCTGACCCTTTTCCTCCTCCATTTTATCCTTCCTTTTCTTCCTCCCTGCTGCTGCTGCTGCTGCTTTTAAGTCGCTTCAGTCGTGTCCAACTCTGTGCAACCCCATGGACTGCAGCCCACCAGGCTCCCCCATCCCTGGGATTCTCCAGGCAAGAACACTGGAGTGGGTTGCCATTTCCTTTTCCAACGCATGAAAGTGAAAAGTGAAAGTGAAGTCGCTCAGTTGTGTCCAACTCTTAGCGACCCCATGGACTGCGGCCTACCAGGCTCCTCTGTACATGGGATTTTCTAGGCAAGAGTACTGGAGTGGGGCGCCATCGATTTCTCTGCTCTTCCCCCCAGTATAGGCTAAATCAACTCAGTTAACCAACTGACCCAACTTGGCCTCAGCCCCGAAGTGTCTATAATGGAAATACAGCTGCAGATAATCTGCCTTCATCACCTGGGAACTGAGACTCTCCAGTTGCCCTGGGCAATAGGAAGAAGGTATGGAGGCCCTGTGCATGGCTTGTGCCAGAGGGCAGTCCTCACTGTTCAGAAGACCAGCCTGCCCCTGCCCAAGCCCACCCTCTGAAAGTTCCACCTGGTCACCCTGAGCTTGGGTCCCCAAGGGACTGTGGAAGCCACAGGAGATGAGCGCTGTGGTCTCTTGACAGTGTCCTGGGGTGGAGGAGGGGTTCTGAGGAAGGTATTATTGCAGGCTGCAACATGATCTCTAGGGAAGATTATCAGCTTGTGGGAGAAAAGTAAAACTCATCTCCAGAGAGTCTTCAAAGACCAAAATATAAATTCTCAGTGAACACAGCAAGCGCTGGAAAGAACAGGCACGTGCCTGCCCAGGTCTGCAGCGCTAGTTCAGGGAACCACGGGAAGGACCACTGTCCTCAGAGTCAGAGGCCCCAGGGCCTGGGTCCATGGATCAGGTTATACTGGGGCAATCTCATGGGGGCTCCTGTATTAGTCTGCCCAGGCTGCCCTAACAGAAACTCAGCATGTGGATGACTTACACATAAGAAATTTATTTTGTCACAGTTCTAGAGGCCAGTTATTCAAGATCAAAGTCCAGCAGAGTCAGTTTCTGGTGAGGGCTCTCCTCCTGCCTTGCAGACAGCCACCTTCCTGCTGTGACCTCACGTGGCCCTTCCTCGTGCATGCACACAGAAACCACTCTCTAGTGGGTCTCTGTATCTGAAATCAGTCCTGTGGGATCAGGACTCACCCTCTGACTTCATGTAACCTTGGTACCTTCCCATAGGCCCCATCTCTGAATACAATCACATGACGGGTTAGGATTTCAGCATCTGAATTTGGGGGTGGCTGAGTCACAGTTCAGTTCACAGCAGTACCCCAGGAACTGGTGTCCCACTTTGCTACCTGGAAGAAGGTCAGGACTCCCCAGCATCAGCTTGGCTCATGTCTGCTCAGGAAGTGTGTCTGCTGTTCTTGGTAGGGGCTGAGACCCTAACAGGATCAGTGTGCCTGTCAAGACAGAAGCTCAGCTGACAAATGGGGAAAGTTATGTTGCATGGTTCCGTCCAAACTGAGCTAAAGTGCAGATCCAGGAGCTGTGTGCTGGTCCTCAGCCGAGAGAGCTGAATGGGAGGGAGGCGCGGGCCATGGTGCATCTCAGCCAGCCAACTGACCTGCTTGTGAGAAGCCAGGCGTCCCCTCCCCACTTCCCACGCCCATACAAGGAGGATACACAGTGAGTGCTGGGCACCCATGGGGTTGTGTGCTGTTTCCACGTGCTCATGTGGGTGGAGCCCTGAGAAGGAGGGAGGAGCTCTCAGCAGGAAGGGGCGTGAGGAGACCTCCCCACCTTCCTGTCTGCCTCTGGGAGCCAGCCCTTGGATTAGCCGGCCCCTGGGGTAGCTGGTCCCTCGGTTGGCCGCCCCGCAGCCATCTCTCTCTCTGGCACTATGCCTTCCTGGTATTTGTCTCTAAACCTAGACTCTGAAAGAGTCATCAAGTGCCTTGTGACAAAAATTAGAGGCCCCCTGCCCTTGCCCCTCTGCCCCTAGCTCTCCCAGCCACAGGAGCAGTCCTCTGCTTCCACCCTTGGCAGGACAGGGGCAAGAGGAGTCACACTTCAGGAGAAGGTCACGGTATTTTAAAAGGAGATTAAAAATTACTTAGCTGGAGGCTACAAATAGGCATCAGGATGCTCCCATTTGGTGCTGGCAGCTCTAATGTGTGTTATATAAGGCAGAGCTGGGCCCTAAATGACCTGTTACTTGGAATATGCTATTGTCAACAGGATAATATTTGGAAATGTCCTTTCCCCCCATGTGGAAGTGGACGTGTTAGTCTCAGTCATGTCTGACTCTTTGCAACCCCATGGACTGTTTGTGACCACAGGCTCCTCTGTCCATAGAATTCTCCAGGCAAGAATGCTGGAGTGGGTTGCCATTCCCCTCTCCATGGGGGTCTCCAAGCCAGGGATCGAACTGCATTGCAAGCAGATTCTTCACCATCTGAGCCACCAGGGAGGTCCCTTGCACCCACGTAACAGGTATCTATAGAGCCCCCAGCTGCACTGGGCCAGAACATCACTAGAGATGCATCAGTAAGCCAGTCAGACAGAGTTCCATCCATGGAACTCACATTTAAGTGGGGAGGAAGTAGACCATGAGCTGCTAATAAAGTAAATCAGTAAATTGCACTGTGTACCAGATGTCAGATAGGTGTCAAAGAAGGAAAAAAAGAAAGAAAATGAGAGAAGGGCAGTAACAGGATGGGTGGAGCAGGTTACAACTGTGGTCAGAGAAGGCTCCGTGGGGGAAGGGACGTTGAGAAAAGGGACTCTTGCAGAAGAGCAGGAGTGGGTCAAGTCAGAAGTGGGGTAAGAGCCTTCCCACAGAAAGAAGAGCCAGTGCAAAGGCCCTGAGGCAGAGAAGATAAGGAAGCGTTCATGGATGACGTTTCCAGGGACCCACACAGAGGTGGGTCAAGATGACCCCAAGTCATCTTCAGGAAGTCCCCTCAACTCTGGTTCTCTGAGCCCCAGGCCAGGAGACCAGCACTTCATGAAAATGGGCTTTATTGCACTGGGCGCCCCATTCAGCCTCCAGGCAGGATTCCAGCTTCCTGTCTTCAGTCCTGAGCGTCTGTTTCTCAGTGGCTCCTCCCCTCTGCATCATGGTGGTGCTCTGCCTTTGTGTGCATTTTACCCTGCACTCCCCTTTGAGGGTCTTGGTTCACCCTCTTCTAGTTACACCTGCTTGGCTGCCTTCAACCCCATCTCTAGGAAAGGTCTCTAGACTCAGTCCAGATCCTGGAATTTTTCACTTCTAGAAAACTCACTCCCACCCCTGGGTTCCTTCTGGACCCAGACTCAGTGTCAAGATCATCCAGCCCTCACAGAGCATTAGATTGGGTGGTTCACTAGATATTTTCAAGGCCTGGTACTCCTCAACCCTGAGAGAAATCTCTAAAAATATAATACACTCCTTCGGCCTTAGAAACTGAGGTCCTTAGAAACTGATGTAGTAGACACATTTCATCCTTTCTTCAAACTGCAGAGTCATAATTTACATTATACAGTATAGAATGCTAACATTTTGGAATTGCTCTTAGGGAATATTTGTTGTCCTTATCTACAGACAAGCAAAGGGATTATCAGATTAGATGTGTGCGGGTCCCGGGTGAGACCCTGAAACATACCTGCTTGCAGAAGCCCATGCTTCCAGCTTGTGTTTTGTTTTTGCCCTTGTTGTTTGCCTGGTTCTTACAAAAGCAGAGTGAAGACATCAGCTCTGTCTGCCTCTGAACAGCATCATCCAGCAAAACTCATTACTGATTCAAAGAGGCTATATTCTCTCCACCAGTGTTCTTCCCCCGTAGTCACTTTTTTCTTTGCTGTTGCCAAAACTCCCTGAAGTATACTTGCAGTCACACCTTGTATTGTCCCCTGGGTTTCCCGCCTACAGAGATTTTCCTTTCAATTACTCTTGGAGAAACAGCAGAGCATTCTGTCCTCTGTGTATGAGGAGCCATGACATAACTAAGCCCTGGGCAGAACTAACTCTAAGCCATTCCTGACGTTCCCATCGGAGTAGCCCCAATATTTCATCACTTCTCGAGGCCTAAACTCACAGGCCCCACTGAAAAACCTTTTCAAGTCCCACAGCAAAACCATACAGAGTTACATTCTTTAAGTGGGATTGGTCCTGACACATAGCTCTGCTGTAAAAGTAGATATCTGCAAAGACTCTGAGGCTTAGAAGGACAGAATTTTACTTCTTGCTCATTCTCCAGGCATGCTGTAATCTGCTATGATCAGCTGGGGCTCTGCTGTGTTCTGTGTCACTCACTCAGAAAAGCAGGCTGACAGCCTCCTCAACTTGGAGCATTGCTGTAGCTGGGAGAGAATGTATTTGTTCCTTGGAAATTGGAAAGTGGAAGTCACTCAGTCCTGTCCGACTCTTTGCGACCCCATGGACTATATAGTCCATGGAATTCTCCAGGCCAGAATACTGGAGTGGGTAGCATTTCCCTTTTCCAGGGGATCTTCCCAACCCAGGGATCAAACCCAGGTCTCCCACACTGCAGGCAGATTCTTCACCAGCTAAGCCAGCAGGGAAGCCCAAGAATACTGGAGTGGTAACCTATCCATTCTCTAGCAGATCTTCCTGACTCAGGAATCAAACCAGAGTCTCCTGCATTGCAGGCGAATTCTTCCAACTGAGCTATCAGGGAATTGCTGCTGTAACCAGCTACCAGAAACAAGTGGCTGAAAGCAATGCAAATTTATTGTCTTACGGTGATGAAGGTTGCAGTTTGAAGTGTGTCTCACTGGGCTAAAAATCAAGAGGTTGGCACTTATCTTCCCAAGACTCTAGCGGAGCAAGCATCTGCTCGCTTCAAGCCTTGCCTCAAGGCTTCCTGTGCGCCTTTCTCTGTCTTCTGAGTCAGCAGTGGGGCATTTTCAAGTCTCTCTGTTACCTCAACCCCGTCATCACATCTTCTTCCATTCTGCCTCTCCTGCCTCCCTCTTGTCAGGATCCTGTGATTACATTGTGATAATCTCCTTATATCATGATCCTTACTTTAATCACACTTGGCAAGATCCTTTCTGTCCTGTGAGGTAACATATTCATACGTCCCAGGCATTCCCAGGACTCGATGGACGTGAGTCTGAGTGAACTCCGGGAGATGGTGATGGACAGGGAGGCCTGGCGTGCTGCGATTCATGGGGTCGCAAAGAGTCAGACACGACTGAGCGACTGAACTGAATTGAACTGAGGCATTCTTTACCCTGGTAGTCAGTGGTCAAGAATCTGCCTGCAATGCAGGAGACACAGGAGCCGAGAGTTCCATCTCTGAGCCAGGAAGATCCATCCCCTGGAGAAGGGAATAGCAACCCACTCCGGTATTCTTGCCTGGAAAGTCCCATGGACAGAGGAGTCTGGCAGGCTGCAGCCCAGAGGGTTGTACAGTCAGACACGACTGAAGCGACTCAGCACAGCATACTTGCAGGCACTAAGGGGACAGTTTTGGTGGGGAGGGGCATTATTCAACTTACCATACAGAAGGCAGCAACCGTGTCCAGTCACACACAGACTTAAATGCACTACCCAGAAACAGTCACACTTCACATTTCATTGGTCAATCAAGTCACATGGCCACACATCACTTCTACGAGGCAGGAAGTACAATCGCTCATGTATTAATATACAGAATTAAGGCATAGGAATAAATAACCTGAATCTTTTTTCAGGATTATGATGAATGAGAAGGTAAAAGGCCTTTATTACCATAGTAAAAGCAAAATATATCTACATGAGTGAAGAATCATTTGGTGAATATGTTGTAGGTGCAAGGAAGCCCTGATTCACTAAATTTCAGGTAGGAATGAACCCCTCCCCCGACTTTTGAACCAATAGCCCCAGCTGAGGCAGACACCTAGTCTGGTGTCAGAGATAGACGAGCAGACCTGCAATAGAGGAAGATGATGTGGACAGGAGGCAGCCAAGCTTTAAATGATTGAACAGAAGAAAACAAATATAAACTCACAGACCCAAGAGCTGAGCAAGTCATAAGGAAAATAAATATAAAAAATCATACCCAGTCACTTTGTAATCAAAATGCTGATGACAAATTGAAGGGGAAAAAAATCTCAAAAGAAGCTAGAAGAGAAAAGACACAGGATACACATACACAATGAAGCTGTATATCTCATCAGAAACAATTAAAGCCAAAAGATAAAGGAACAAGATCTTTCAAGAGTTGAAAGAAAAATGCCTGCAATTTAGAATTATAAACTATACTAAAATATCTTCTAAAATGAAAGCAAGATAAAAGCATTTTTCAATAAGTAAGAGCTGAGTCATCTCCAGCAAATTCACACTACAGGAAATGCCAAAATCGCTTCTCGACCTTTTGGCTAAGATCAAGTGTAGGAAATGCTAAACATTTTCCTTGAGGCTGATAGAAAATAACACCAGATTGAGTAGGGTAACAAGAGAGAAAACACACATTGCAAACAACAGGAATAAAGAGAGGCTATCACTAGCAAATACTAAGATTAAAAGGAAAAATTTTCTTGAAAAACACAATTTACCAAAACTGACACAGGAAGAAATAGAAAATCTGATGTTGATTAAAAAAATTGAATGTGCAATTAAAAACCTTTTGTAAAGAAAACTTCAGTCAAAGATGGTTTCACTGGTAAATTCTATCAGACTTGTAAGGAAGAATTTATGCTAACTATACACAAACTGTTTCAGAGAATAGAGGAGAAAATAATTTCTCAATTTTTAAAATTTTTGGCCAGCCAGCTCTAATACCAAAACCAGACAAAGACATTCAAGAAGAGAAAGCCACAGACCAATATTCCTCTTGAACATAGACACAAACATCCTTAACAAAATATTAGCAAACTGAATCCAGCCTTTTTTATAGGATAATACAGCATGACCAAAAACTAGGATTTTCCCCACCCCAAGGAATGTAAGGTTATTTATTTTTAAAATATTAATCAATATAATTCATCATATTATCAGAATAAAATGGAAAAATCATATGACTGACTCAGTAGATACAGGAAAAGTAGTCTACAATACTCAATACCTATTCATAATAAAAACTCAGCATACTAGGAACAAAAGAAAACTCAGCCTGACGTGCGTGCGTGCTGTTGTCTCAGTCGTGTCTGACTCTTTGTAGCCTGCTAGGCTCCTCTGTCCATGGATTCTCCAGGCAAGGACACTGGAGTGGGTTGCCATGGGATCAAACCCATGTCTCTCGAGTCACCTGCACTGGCAGGTGGGTTCTTTACCACTATCGCCACCCAAAGTCCTATACCTAACACCATACACAATGATGAAATATTTGAATTTTCACATTAAGAGGGAAAGCAAGGCAAAGCTGTCCACTCTCACCACTTCTCTTCAACATGGTACTGGAGATGGCTCTTCACTGGGACAATGGGGCAAAAAAATAACAGGCATATAAACTGGAAAGAAAGAATTAAAGTTGTCAAGAACTAGTAAGTGAATTTGGCAAGGTCAAATTAATAATTTACTAATAAACTAATAATAAATAAATAATAAACCTGTATACCACAATAAATTAAATAAACTAATTTGGCAAGGTCAGACATAAATTCTATTTTTATATGGTGCAAAAGTTTAAACATGAAATTAAATTTGACAAAGTGGGTCAGATTGAAGGATGTTGGAATTATGTTTATGGGGATATTAGAATCATGTTTATGAGGGTAATAATGAATGATCTGAAAATAAAATGAAGAAAGCAATTCCATTAAAGTAGCATAAAATGGAGTAACATACTTAGAAATAAATTTAACCAAGGAGGCAAAAGACTTGCGGCTGAAAACTACAAAACATTGTCAAAAGAAAGGAAAAACTTAATTAAGTGGAAAGATATCTCATTTTCATGTATTGGAAGACTTAATATTGTTAAGATGACAGTACTCCCCAAAAGCAACATAGTTTCAATGTAATCCCTATTAAAATCCCAATGGCATTTTCTTTTCTTACAGAAATAGAAATGCAGCTGAATGTTCAGATGGATTCTTAAGGAATTCCAACTCACTGAAATAATCTTGAAAAGAGTCAAGTCGCTGGACTCACATTTCCTAGTTTCAAAACCTAATGAAAAGCCATTGAAATAAAAAGTGTTGCATTGACATGAGAATAAATATGTACACCAATGGATGGAGTAGAGAGTTCAGAAATAAACCCTTGCATATATGGTCAGTTGATTGTCAACAAGGGTCAGGACACTTTAATGTGGAAAGGACAGGCTTTTTAACAATTGTTGTTTAGTCACTAAGTCGTGTCTGACTTTGCGACACCACGGACCGTAGCCCACCAGACTTCTCTGTCCATGGGATTTCCCAGGCAAGAATACTGGAATGGGTTGCCTTTTCCTCCTCCAGGCAATCTTCCCAATGCAGGGATTGAACCTGCATCTCCTGCACTGGCAGGCAGATTCTTTACTGCTGAGCCACCAGGGAAGCCCTTTTAACAGTTAGCAACAGAAAAACTGTATATCCATATACAAAGGAATAAAGCTGGGCCTTTACCTCACATCATATACAAAAATTAATTCAAAATGGGTTAAAGGCCTAAACTTTATAACTCTTAGAAGAAAACATATAGGAAATGTTTCTGGATGCTGGGTTTGGCACTGATTTCTTGGATATGACACCAAAACACAGGCAACAACAACAAAAGAGATAAATTGAACTTCATCAAAATTTTGTAAGTTCTGTGCACCAAAGAACATTATCAAGAGAGGAAAAATGCCATCTACAGAATGGGAGGAAATGTTTGCAAATCATATATCTGATAAAAGTCTAGCAACTAGAATATCTGAAGAACTTTTAACTCAACAACAAAAAGATAAGAACCTCAATTTTAAAATGGGGAAAGGACTTGAACAGACGTTTCCCAACAAAGATATACAATTGGCCAATGGGCAAATGAAAAAGTGCTCACCATCGTTAGTCATTAGAGCAATGAAAAACCAAAACCACAATGAGGTATCACTTCACACCCACTAGGATGGCTAAATAATTTTTTACAAAAGCCTGTGTGCAGCAAAAAAAGAGAGAGAGAGAGAACCTGTGCACCACAATGAAGACTTAGCTCAGCCAAAAAAAAAAAAAAGACATGGAGGAATCTTCGATGCATATTAGTAAGTAAAAGAAACCAACCTGGAAAAGGCTACATAATGCATGTGAGTCCATCTGCATGACATTCTAGAAAAGGCAAAACTGTGGAGACATTGAAAAAGACCAGTGGTTGCCAGGGGTTGTGAGGGAGGGGAGGAACAAATAGGCAGAGTCCAGAGGGCTTTTATGGCATCGAAGATACTCTGTGTGATACCGTAATGATGGATACATGTCATTTATCTAAACCCCAACATCATCCTCAAAATAATTAATTCAAGATGATAACACATCTAAATAAAACAGGGAACCAAAATGCTTTTAGCAGAGAGCATAGGAAAATATCTTCATGACCTCAAGGTAGGCACAGATTTCTAAGGACACACCCACACAAAATCCCACTAACTGTACAAGAAAAACAGTGATCAATAAAAGCAAAATTAAAGCTCAGTTCATTGAAAGATACCATTCAGAGAATGAAAAGACTGAACAGCTCTGGTGACAACCACAGACTGGTTAGTGGCAGAGGCGCCCAGCCACTTCTACCAACTTCCCACTCTCCTGCCCCAAAGTCTTGGACCTTTGAAAGAGCTTGTCAAGTCTTACCCATCTTTTCTCTCTCTTAGATGGATAGGTGGACAGGTTGTGAAGTTTGCATCTGGCCCTGACCAATTCAAGAGTTTTCTTGCCTAACAGCGAAGCCTACATCTCCAGTACCATTTCTGCAAATGCCAACAGCCATGGTTTTCTCAACCTCTTTTTTAATATTCAGTTGGTAGCCAAGTGGCACGAAAGGCCTGAAGAATTACATTTTTAATATCGTGATGAAAGTGACAGTATTCTGAAACTGCTTGCACCTTACCTCAGCTTGCTCAGGAAGCATCTTGTGTAGACTTTACACTGTGAAGACTAAGGGCATTTCATATCTGTAGCACTTCACAAAGCACAATTATATAAAATTGCACACAAGCTCTGCAACACACAGGGATTATAACCATCATTTTCTGATGAGCACGTTAAGATTTCTGAGCATTCCTGTAACCTGCCCTTCTCCTGACTAGTGAGTAAAAGTGTGAAGCTCAGACCCTGACCCTCAGCCTCCAGGTCTAGACGTTTCACTTCCATGTCAGGCCTGGCGCTGAGACATGGTGGAAATAGTCTCAGTCACTCCCTCTGCTTGATCACCACAGGAGTGAATCTGTGTGCAAACATTTGGCAGAGTTTACAGAATGGTGGCTGAACCAAGCAGACATTTGCCTCTCTCAGGATGACCTTGTGTCACATGAGCAGCCAACCTGGAGCTGCCAAAGGCTTTGGGCAACTGAAGATTTTGTTCGGGTAAGCAGTACTAAGAACTCCAAGTATGAGCAGACCAGTCAGATTTTACTTAAACTGGGACTCCTTTGATCACTAGTTACCAGTGGAGGGGACGTGAGCAAACTGCTCAAAAGACAAGAGAGCTGAAAAGATGGCAGGTAAAACAAAACCAGCAGATGCTGGGATTTCAGTGGTGGGGCAGGACTGCATGACAGGGTTCATGGTACATATTGCAGTTTTTCAAAGGCATTTGCCAGCCCACTTATTTTCTATTTTACAGAGCCTTTCATAACTTGATCTCATGGTGGTATCATAATGTGTTCTGTGCCACACATAGGCAAGCAGCTCAGTTGCTCAGTCATGTTTGACTCTTTGCGACCCCATGGACTATAGCATGCCAGGCTTCCCCGTCCATCACCAATTTCTGGAGCTTGCTCAAATTCATGTCCATCAAGTTGGTGATGCCATCCAATCATCTCATCCTCTGTTGCCCTCTTCTCCTCCTACCTTCAATCTTTCCCAGAATCAAGGTCTTTTCCAATGAGTCAGTTCTTCCCATCAGGTGGCCAAAGTATTGGAGTTTCAGCTTCAGCATCAGTCCCTCCAATGAATATTCAGGACTGATTTTTTTTAGGATTGACTGGTTTGATCTCCTTGCTGTCCAAGGGACTCTCAAGCAAATCAAAGCACTAATACTGTGTTTAAGATATTTCTTCAGAGACAAGAAAAGCTTCTCCCCAAATTTCTGCTTGATAACACCTCTCTCCCCTTCTCAAATCCTCCCATTTTCCATACGACAGCATCAGCAAAAGAAATATATGATGGATGAAATCAGAATAACATGCTTTCATAACTTCACAAATTGCTCCAAGAAAGAAGAGAACAGATTTCAAATTTGCACAATAAGATATAGAATCATCTTACTGGGATGTAAGCCACCTAGCTATTACTGGAAATTACTGCTTCGTTATCACAGTTTCTACAAGGTAGAATGTGGTGGAGTCAGAAAGCCTTCTGAGTCATTTCCAAAAATACTTTTAAGAGAAGTTTGCAAATAGTACTATTTTTTATGGGAGGAACAATTTTGCCAACAGTTTCTTTTCAAGTCTTACCAAGTAGTATATTACTTTCTGAATCAGAAATAAGTCTAACCAGAATTTTTAAAGGACATAGTAATAATAGCTCTTTTGAAGTATATAGTAGATACTTAAAATAGAAGTAAAGAAAGCTGAGGGCTTCCCTAGTGGCTCAGCGGTAAAGAATCTGCCTGCCAATGCAGAAAATGCAGGTTTGAACCCTGGGTCAGGAAGATCCCCTGGAGAAGGAAATGGCAGCCCACTCCTATTTTCTTGACTGGGAAATCCCACGAGTGGGCTGAGTAAGGCAAAGTAGACTGGCAGACTACTGTCCATGGGGTCACAAAACAGTTGAATACAACTTGGCGACTAAACAACAAATAAGGCTAAAGTGGGTGAGTTTTCACTTAGTACTAGTGATACTTTCGGTTCAGTTCAGTCTCTCAGTCATGTTTGACTCTTTGTGGCCCCATGGACTGCAGCACACCAGGCTTCCCTGTCTGTCACCAACTCCCGGAGCTTGCTCAAACTCTTGTCCATTGAGTCGGTGATGCCATCCAACCATCTCATCCTTGTCATCCCCTTTTCCTCCTGCCTTCAATCTTTCCCAATATCAGGGTCTTTTCTAATGAGTCAGCTCTTCGCATCAGGTGGCCAAAGTATTGCTGTTTCAGCTTCAGCATCAGTCCTTCCAATGTATATTCAGGACTGATTTCCTTTAGGATGGACTGGTTGGATCTCCTTGCAGTCCAAAGGACTCTCAAGAGTCTTCTCCAACACCACAGTTCAAAAGCATCAATTCTTTGGTGCTCAGTTTTCTTTACGGTCCAACTCTCACATCCATACATAACTACTGGAAAAACCATACCTTTGATATAGGCATGATAAAGTGATACTTTATCATGGCTATAGTTTGAAAGGCAAAGTTTAGGATCTGTAAGTAAGATTTACTTTAGTAATAAAGGATCCAGCAGCTACTGCTGTATTAGGGGCTGTAGAATGATTTTTCAAAAAAGCCTTTGTTTTTTTTAAATGAATTTTTTCTTTTAGAACAGTCTTAGAGTCACAGAAAAAATGCAAAGATCATACACGGAGTTCCCAAACAGCCACCAAGTTTCCAGCCACCCAGGGAAACAATCAGTTTCCCTGATTGTTAACTTTGTATGTTACACCTTTATATATTTGCTAGAATTAATGAACCTATATTGGTGAATTATTATTAACTAAACTCCATAAAAGAGCCAACGAATTGGCAAAGACCGGGATGCTGGGCAAGACTGAAGGCAAAAGGAGAGAAAGGTGACAGAGGATGAGATGGCTAGATAGCACCACTGGCTCAATGGACACGAATCTGAACAAACTTAAGAGAGATGGTGAAGGACAGGGAAGGCTGGTGTGCTATAGTCCTTGGGGTTGCAAAGAGTAGGACACTACTTAGTGACTGAACAGCAAAACCTTATCCAGGTTTCCCTTAGTTTTTGCTTAGTGTCCTTTTCTGCTCCAGGGTCCCATTTAGGACACCATGTTACATTTCATCATCATATCTCCTTTGGCTCCTCCTGACTGTGACAATTTCTCAGACTTCCTTTGTTTTTGATGACCTTGACAGTTTCAAGGAGTGCTGGGTAAGTTATTTTGGAGACTGTTGTTCAATTGGGATTTGTCTGAGGTTTTCCTCATAGTTAGACCAACCTAGATAGCATATTGAAAAGCAGAGACATTAATTTGCCAACAAAGGTCCGTCTAGTCAAGGCTATGGTTTTTCCAGTGGTCATGTATGGATATGAAAGATGGATTGTGAAGAAAGCTGAGCGCCGACGAATTGATGCTTTCAAACTGTGGTGTTGGAAAAGACTCCTGAGAGTCCCTTGGACTGCAAGGAGATCCAACCAGTCCATTCTGAAGAAGATCAACCCTGGGTGTTCTTTGGAAGGAATGATGCTAAAGCTGAAACTCCAGTACTTTGGCCACCTCATGCGAAGAGTTGACTCACTGGAAAAGACTCTGATGCTGGGAGGGATTGGGGGCAGGAGGAAAAGAGGACAACAGAGGATGAGATGGCTGGATGGCATCACCGATTCGATGGATGTGAATTTGAGTGAACTCCGGGAGATGGTGATGGACAGGGAGGCCTGGCGTGCTGCGATTCATGGGGTCACAAAAAATTGGACATGACTGAGCGACTGAACTGAACTGAACTGAACTGAGACTGAGACTGAGCTTATTGGGCTTTGGAAGGAAGATGACAGAGGTGAAGTGTTATTCTCATCACGTACATCAAGATACACACTCTCAACACGACTTACTACCATGGGTGTTAACATGATGATGTTTTCCTTTACTGGGGAAGCAGAGAACTTGCTGAAGGATGGGCCAGAACTCAAAACTCCAGGCATTTGTAGGAGAGGTTGAAGGGGAAGGGGCCTGAGCATCAGACTCCATGACAGAAGGAAAGAAAAACAGAGAAAGCTGACAAAGCAGGGATCTATGGGTGGCTTCCATGCATGAGTGCTAAGTCGCTACAGTCATGTCCAACTCTTTGTGACCCTATGGACCATAGCCCACCAGGCTCCTATGTCCATGGGATTCTCCAAGCAAGAATACTGGAGTGAGTTGCCATGCCCTCCTCCAGGGCATCTTCCCAACCCAGGGATCGAACCCATGTCTCTCTTGTCTCCTGCACTGGCAGATGGGTTCTTTACCACTAGCACCACCAGGGAAGCCCCCATAAGTAGTTTAAACTGCCTACTAATAAGAGTGCTTCCTAGTGGGAAAAAGTTGCACCCTGTGCCTGGTCTTACCAGCGGTCTGGTGAGTGGATGCCCAGGAAGGGTTTTGATCATGCTGTAAGGAAGCCCCAGGATGCTTTGTGTGAAGTTGGAGGGTGGAGAGGGAAGGAGAGGTGGTTCCGGTGGGAGTAATTTACGAACAAGAGTATTTGCTTAGCAGGGAGAGGCCATATTTAAAATGGGAGCCCACTGAAGGGAGTAAGTTAAAGCACAAGCATTACAAAGATGTGGCACAAACCTGGCTGGTAGGAGAAACAGGCCTGAGGTCTGAATCCAAGGGTTAGAAGGCGCAGAGCAGGGGGACACCCGAGGGCAGGCTGAAAGGGTCCAGGGCAGCTCAGGGGCTGCAGGGCTGGAAGGCGGAGCCAGCGAGTCTGTAAGGAAGCTGTGGGCACAGCACACCGGGCCTCAGCCTCGCTTCCCTCCCTTTGTCCACTGCAGCTGGGTGATGGATGGTTCCATTTCCACTCTTGTCCCCTTGCTCGCCTTCCAGGACTCTGCCTGGCAGGCCGGCCAGAATTCTCGTGGGCCCTGGGCTTGTGCCTGTGCTCCTGATTAGAAGGTCCCCAAGGCTGCTCCAGGACGTCCCCTGCTGTGCCCCAACCTGTCCTCCTTATCACAGCTGCAGGCGCCCTGAGCGGCATTCCTCTTGCCTGAGTCGTGGCCCCAGTCCTCGGGGTGCCTTTCCTCCAGCTTGGCCTAGGGGCCAGCCCCCATCCATCCCACCGTGTGGCTTGTCTCTTCACTCGTCAAAAATATTGCAGATGTATTCTTACTGCCTATGTGGAATGGCAGTTATTAGCCAAAGCAAATCTCCCATACTTAAGGTAGGCTTTTTCCCTTTCTGCCTTCTTCTCAAGATCTAGCCTATCCCATCCCTACTGGGCCCCACCCCTGATCACAGCATTATCTGTATTGTTGTCTTTAACCTAGGTTTCCTTGACTGTTACAGCACCATTTGATCGAAAGTCTATGCTTTAGGCTTGGTTGGTGCAGTCTATCTACCCGCTTTGGACTTCTGAATTTCTGAGGTGAGAGATCTCATACAGGCTATCAGTATGTGAGTACTCAGCTGTGTCTGACTTGTGACCCCATGGACTGTAGCCTACCAGGTTCCTCTGTCCGTAGGATTTTCCTGGCAAGAATACTGGAGTGGGTTGTCATTTCCTACTCCAGGGGATCTTCCTGACCCAGGGATCAAACCCACATCTCTTGCGTCTCCTGCATTGGCAGGTGGATTCTTTACCACTGAGCCATCAGAGAAGTCTTCTGACTTTCTCCTCCTTGCTTATTGATGTCTTATCTCCTTGAGCACCTTCAATTCTCCTACAGCAGGGGACTTCCATTCCCCAGGGGGATGAATGAATGAAAAGGGAACAAGTATGGTGTTGCCTAATGTGTAAACCAAGTGATTTTGAATTTGTTGAATTAACTGGAAAATTTGAGACCAGATGGATCTTATTTTTCTAGATAATTGGCAGACCCCCAGAATCCTGCCATATTGAGTTTCAAATTGAAAATACCTCTGCTGCTGCTGCTAAGTCGCTTCAGTCGTGGCCAATTCTGTGTGATCCCATAGATGGCAGCCCACCGGGCTCCCCCGTCCCTGGGATTCTCCAGGCAAGAACACTGGTGTGGGTTGCCATTTCCTTCTCCAATGCATGAAAGTGAAAAGTGAAAGTGAAGTTGCTCAGTCGTGTCCAACTCCTAGTGACCCCATGGACTACAGCCCACCAGGCTCCTCCGTCCATGGGATTTTCCAGGCAAGAGTACTGGAATGAGGTGCCATTGCCTTTTCCAGAAAATACCTCTAATACCCTCTAATTTGAAGCTAAATTTTGTGCTAATTACTAGATTGTAGACAAGCAACAAGGCATTATGGTGGTTTTAGAAAATGTCTGGAAGGAAAACTTAAAATTGAAAGCATTCTCTCCATGGCCATTGACGTTTTTACCCAGAAATGACAGTGAGACTGCTTATTATCCCCACAGCACAGCTGATATCAGGGGCTATTTATTCTGAGCATAACCTTCTCATTTTTGGGAATTATTCTATAAACACTGAATGCCCATTAAGTATCAGGCAAGATGAGTAGGAATTTCTATTCATTTTTCCCTAAAAGGAAATATTTGCTAGTGTATTTACTTCTACTATCCCCGTGGCTTAGTCAGTAGACGTTTACCAAGCTCTGCCATGTGCCAGATGCTCTCAGTGTCAGCCTCCACGCCCTGAAAGGGCTCAGCCTGTGGGCTGCCAGGACTCCAAGGGGCACTCGTGGGGGGTGGGGGCAGGGAAGGCACAGGAAGCTTTCTGGTGGAGGCAACTGCTAAGCCGAGTGCAGAGGGATAAGGAAACTCTCCAAGCCATAGGGTAGGACTCCCCAGCCTCCAGGATCTCACACCTGAAGATCTGAGGTGGAGCTGATGCAATAATAATAGAAATCAAGTGGGCAGTAAATGTAATGTACTTGAATCATCCCGAAACCATCTCCAACCCTGGTGCCTGGGAAAACCGGCACAGTCCCTCGTCCCAAAACTATTGGGGACCGCTGCCATAGGGGACAAGGAATGAGCTCACCATGTTGTGGGAAATGAAATGTGGTGTTGGACTCAACTTTTTTTGAAAGGAGACACTAGGCCGGAAATTCAAGTGAGAATTAAGAAGCACTCTTCCATATCTGGGTCACAACTCTGAGGAGAAGCCAGGATGCCAGTCTCCATCCCTCCATCAGGCCCTGCTCCTTGAGAAGGGGTGAGGCTTGGGGAGTGGCGATTCCAGGGAAGCCAGGACACATCCTCCCAGACCCCTTTCTTCTTCCCAGCAGCCCCATGACCAGCTCAGACCATGATTCCTAGGCAGATAGCCCAACGTCCCTGGGCCTCAGTTCCCATCACAATTAAAATGGAAGCAGTGATGCTGTCTGATTAGGAGCTGTTTCTGGGTTCTTCTTCCAACTCTCATAAAATGCAAACCCTGCTGCTGCTGCTACTGTGCTAAGTCGCTTCAGTTGTGTCCGACTTTTAGCGACCCCATGGACTGCAGCCTACCAGGCTTCTCCGACCCATGGGATTTTCCAAGCAAGAGTACTGGAGTGAGGAGAAGGCCTTACCTTCTCCTGCAATACCTTCTCCTGCAAACCCTGCTAAGCACCTAAATGAGTTCATGCTGGTCTCAGCATTGTGCATATGGTGGCAGGAAGCCTCTGCCCGTGGTGAGGGGTGTGTAGACAGAATGGGGTTGGGACCTTCCTTACAGAAAGGACCTGAGCCTAGGACGAGAGGTGAAAGGAAACAGTGCCAGCCTTGGAGCTCTGCTGCTGGCTCTACCAGTCCCCATTTACTCTGATTTGAAAGACAGAACAGAAGCTATAGTTTCTGGAATAATCCTGGGTCACAGACTTTTCAGAAAAGGAAGGCACCTCACCTCTCATCATTCCCACCCACCCACTGTCTCTTATACACATCTCGACTGAACTGAACTGAACTGAACTGAGACTGAGACTGAGCTTATTGGGCTTTGGAAGGAAGATGACAGAGGTGAAGTGTTATTCTCATCACGTACATCAAGATACACACTCTCAACACGACTTACTACCATGGGTGTTAACATGATGATGTTTTCCTTTACTGGGGAAGCAGAGAACTTGCTGAAGGATGGGCCAGAACTCAAAACTCCAGGCATTTGTAGGAGAGGTTGAAGGGGAAGGGGCCTGAGCATCAGACTCCATGACAGAAGGAAAGAAAAACAGAGAAAGCTGACAAAGCAGGGATCTATGGGTGGCTTCCATGCATGAGTGCTAAGTCGCTACAGTCATGTCCAACTCTTTGTGACCCTATGGACCATAGCCCACCAGGCTCCTATGTCCATGGGATTCTCCAAGCAAGAATACTGGAGTGAGTTGCCATGCCCTCCTCCAGGGCATCTTCCCAACCCAGGGATCGAACCCATGTCTCTCTTGTCTCCTGCACTGGCAGATGGGTTCTTTACCACTAGCACCACCAGGGAAGCCCCCATAAGTAGTTTAAACTGCCTACTAATAAGAAAAGACGATTTCTGTTCTTTTCCATTAGATTCAGTGACTCAGACAGGAACAAAACAACAGTTTAAATAAATATCCTATCCAGCAAAGCCACTGAGCATTTTCAGCCTAGCTGTTGGTTTTCACTCAATCACTTATGAAGCATGTGAGTCTCAGAAGCCTCACTGCCCAGTGTGGTGATGCCCATGGAAGGTAGTTTAGAAGGCATGTGTCCACCCAGTCTCCTTTAGAGAAGGTGTGTTGGTCAGAGTTCTCCAGAGACACAGAGCCAGTGAGATGTGTGTATACACATGTACAGAGAGATTGATTTTAAGGAATTGACTCATATGATTGGGCTTCCCTGGTGGCTCAGCTGGTCAAGAATCCACCTGCAATGTGGGAGACTTGGGTTCAATCCCTGGGTTTGGAAGAGCCCCTGGAGAAGGGAGCAGCTACCCACTCCAGTATTCTGGCCTGGAGAATTTCATGGACTGTATAGTTCATGGGGTCGCAAAGAGTCAGACACGACTGAGTGACTTTCACTTTCACGTGATTGTGGGGCTGGCCATTCTGCAATTTGAAGGGCAGCCCAGCAGGCTGGAGAACCAAGAAAGAGCTGAACTTGCAACTTGAGTCCAAAAGCAGCCTGGAGGCAGAATTCTCTCTTCTAGGATTGCTTTCTTTTTCTCTTAAGGCCTTCAACTGAATGGATGCGTCCCACCCATATAAGAGTAAAATGCTTTATCCAATGTTCACTGGTTTAAATGCTAATCTCGCCTGAAAAATACCCTCACAGGGACATCTAGACTGCTGTTTGACTAAATATCTGGGCACTGTGGTTGAGAGCGTTGCAGGTGGCTCAGTGCTAAAGAATCTGCCCACCAGTTCAGGAGATAGAGAAGACATGGGTTCACTCCTTGGGTTGGGAAGATCCCCTGGAGGAGGAAATGGCAACCCATGCCAGTATTCTTGCCTGGAAGATTCCACGGACGAAGGAGCCTGGCGGGGCTACATGCCATGGGGTCACAAAGAGTTAGATAAGACTGAGTGTGCACACACAGACACACACCCGTGGCTGAGGCGTGTTACACAGAGAGCTAACCACCATAGAACAGTCCTGGCCTGGTCATTTCGGTGTTCTGGTGGTACACCCAGGCGGCCTCTGTGCTCTGTCTCACGCTCCTCCAGTAGCTCCAAGTCAACCCTCTCCTGCCAGAGGACGCAGGGCTGAAAGGACTCTACATGCGGACAGAGGAGCCTGGCTCACTGCCCTCACTGACTCCCAGTAGCTGAGCAGTTTCTTATCTTGGACTTCAGATTCCTCAGTGTAAAGTGGGCGTGCTTCTCTACCGGCCCCACAGGATTGTTATGGACATTAAATGGAAATAACATTTGCACTCTGTTAGGTACAGTCATTGTGTTGTGAGAAAGAGCCAGCATTCTCCGCCTTGGAGTAGAGGGTTGGGGCAGAGAGGGTCCTGCGTCATCCAGGTGTGGACCAAGGCAGCCTGGGAAGGAATGCTCAGCCTCCAGGATGAACCTGAGTTCTGCAGGAAAGTGACTTCTCCCCACCCAAAGATCCAAAATCGAGTTTTTTGCTCTTTTAAAATTACTTTCTCTCCAAAAATTCCTAAATTTTAGAGTAAAAACTTCTTCTCCTTCATACTCCTTCCCCCAAATCCACTCCCTTCTCCAAAGGAGGCAGCTGTTAACTTGTTGGCATGAATCATTTCACACTCTTTCTCATTGATTTTTTTTTTTTTTTTTTGCTGTGGTGTTGGTGAAGACTCTTGAGAGTCCCTTGGATTGCAAGGAGATCCAACCAGTCCACTCTGAAGGAGATCAGCCCTGGGATTTCTTTGGAAGAAATGATGCTAAAGCTGAAACTCCAGTGCTTTGGCCACCTCATGCGAAGAGTTGACTCATTGGAAAAGACTCTGATGCTGGGAGGGATTGGGGGCAGGAGGAGAAGGGGATGACAGAGGATGAGATGGCTGGGTGGCATCACTGACTCAATGGGCATGAGTCTGAGTGAGCTCTGGGAGTTGGTGATGGACAGGGAGGCCTGGCGTGCTGCAATTCATGGGGTCGCAAAGAGTCGGACACGACTGAGCAGCTGAACTGAACTATAAAAATGGAGTTTGGGAACTTCCCTGGTGATCCAGTGGCTAAGACTGTGCTCCCAATGCACGGGGCCTGGGTTAATTCCTGGTCAGGGAACTAGATCCACATGCTGAAAATAAGGGTTCACTTGAAGCAGCTAAAGCTCCCACATGCTGCAACTAAGACCCAGAACAGCCAAAAGTAAATCATTTTTTAAATGGGGTTTGTCTATGGCTCTGTGATTTTTAAAATTCACTTAAAATATCCTGTGCACAATTTCTCACATCTGACTCTTTGTGTGTGGACCTGCTCAGTGGTGACTGCCTCTTTGCCACCCCATGGCCTGCAGCTACCAGGCTCCTCTGTCCATGGGATTCTCCAGGCAAGAGTACTGGCATGGGTTGCCATGCCCTTCTCCAGGGGATCTTCCTGACCCAGGGACTAAACTCATGTCTCCTACATTGCAGGCAGATGCTTTACCGCTGAGATACTGGGGAAACCCATGTGTAGTGGGTTTTCCCCCCTTTCTCATTAAATTAAGAGAAAAAAGATTAAAAAGGAGGGGAAAAGTAAATTAAATAAAAAGGCTTTTTACAAAATAAAGGATGAACCTCGATATAGACCCAAGACATCAGCTTTCTGAGAGAGTGTCTGCAGTGTTCTCTGCAGAGGGCCCTGGCTGGGCAGCTCTACTGCTAAGGCTGCCTTTGCCCCCCAGACCCACCGTGTGCCCCCAGTCCCCATGGACACCTTACTTCCCTGGAGTCCCTCCTTGCTCTCCTCCTCTGACCCTGTACCCACGTTTGCCACTGAGGCCGAGGCACAGGTTGGCCGCCTGCCACTCCATAAGTCTAGAAAGAACAGTATCAAATTTCAGAGAGAATGGTAACGAGTGAGCACAAATATCAGTACTTAGGTTGTTGTCTCTTTAACAGAAACTTCCAGGGGGGCAAGCAAAGCGTTGAGCGGGGTGGTGGAATTCTGCTAGTAGAAGCTCTGGGGACACCTCATTTTCAAGGTCTGGTGTTGAAAACACCAGAAGCTCTCTTATCTTTATCTCTCGCTAGCAGTTTCCTCCCCAGTTGTTATTAGGGGAGATATCAGTCACCAAGGCCTCCGCTGGATCCCATAAAAAAAAAGCCCCTGCAATATTTCACATTGCAAAAGCCCAGGCTGCGCCCTCCGCGTTCACTGGGAAGACCCAAGACTCTGCGGTCCGAGGCCAGTGGCGCTGACTCATCTTCCTGGCCCCAGCGGAGGAGAGCAGCGTGTTTGGGGCACACTGTGTGCCTGTCAGCCATCAGCATCCTGTTGGCCAGGAAAACGCTGCCTCTTCCCAGGAAGGCCTTTGTCTGCAGCTGGAACAGAATCACCAGTGGACAGAGGCCGCCAAGTCATGGAAGAAAACCAGGTTGAATCCAGGGCCCCATGTCTGTAGTGGGAAGAGGGATGCCTGTAGTTTCCCACCGAATCCTAAAACAAGCAGGCAACTTGGCCCTTCTTTTTTTTTTTTAATTGGATGTACCGCATGGCATGTGTAATCTTAGTTCCCTGACCAGGGATTGAACCCAATCCCCCTACATTGGAAGGCAGATTCTTAACTACTGGAAGCAATGAAGCTCCTGAAGGACTGCCAGGGAAGTCCCCCTTTTTTTGTTTTTGAGGGTTTCCTGGCCCAGAATTATAACACACTTATTTACTTAGTTACTTACACCTTCCCTTGCTCCATTAAAAAGCTAAGCCAGCTTATCCATACACACAGAATAAAGGATGGAAGAATGACCGAGAGAGGCAATGAAGAGAACAAGGAAAAGAGTGATGGAGGTAATAATAGGATGAAGACACAGGAATGTCTTCAGATGAGGCTGCTCAGTTACTGCAAGCAGGCTGCAAATTTGGGTCCAAGAGTCCTAGCAGCCAAAGAAAAGAGACAGAATAATCAGGCAGAGAGTGCACACATCAACAAGTCAGGAAAAGATCCACCTTTTGAATGCAGAGACCATGGGGAGGTGAGGACTGCCATTCACACTAGCTGGGCATGTAGGCCGGGGGCTGAGTTAAATGCTCTTTAAAAAAAAAAAAATTATTTATTTGGCTGTGCCCGGTGTTAGTTGTGGCGCTTGGGATCCTCAGTCTTTGTTGCGGCTTGCAGGCTCTTCAGTTGTGGAATGTGACATCTAGTTCCCTGACCAGGGTCTGAACCCAGGCCCCCTTGCCCTGGGATCATGGAGTCTTAGCCAGTGGACCACTAGGGAAATCCCTGAGTTAAACGCTTGTCTGACATTTTCTCGTTTGGTCTGGTAACCATGTCGGGTGAATGACAATGATCAGATAACGAAAATGAGAATTTGAGAATAAGTTAGTAATTTACCCAAGACCAGACAGTTAGTCAATTGTAGAAATGCGATTCAAACCCAAACTATGAGGCTCCATGTTTGGGT
>SJYC01001596.1:0-51816 GCA_006408675.1 Madoqua kirkii | reverse complement strand
GGTGAGGTGGGGGGGGGGCGTGGGCCTTGGGGTATTTCTGCAGCAGATGCAGTAGAAATTTTGGTAGGACTGTGTCTCCTCACCTCTTTCAGAACAATTCCTAAATATAGGCACAATGGCATAAATGCCATTAAAATTCTGTGGAAGCAGTGCTTTCAACTAAAACTGTTTGTTCAGGTGCTTAGCTCTCTGATGATTTACTTTCCATCTTTGTATAGATGTATAAATATTGCAGAGCCTACCAGGAAGTATATCAACAGTTATTTTCTCAAACCATAGTCATTTTAACACATCCCAAACCCACTCTAGTATATTTTATTTATTCCCTGGAAGAAACTAGAAGCTGATGTCTTTAGTTTCTCCACTCCCACACCTGCCCCTACATGGGAAATACTCTTACAGTCTTCCAGGCTAACGGAACCCACAAGGAAGACCTCTGTTAACAACATCTTGAGGACAACTTCCTCTGACTTGTGATTCTTTTCTTACAACACATCCTTTGTGAAATGCGAACTGGATATTCCCTCTTTCAAGACCGTATAGCATTTAGCAGTTTCTCAAACTTTCAGTTTCCATAAGCCCCTTTATGCTCACGCAGACCACCAATTTAGGTAAAAAATCATCACAATTTTTAGTAACAAAAATGTCATTCTTAAAAAAAAAACCTTTTCATTGTAAAGAAACTCAAACACCTATGAAAGCTGAATAGTATAATGAACCTCGGTGTACCTACCACTCGGCTTCAACAGTTACTGACGCCTGGCCAATCTTCTTTCAACACTATTCCCATCCCCTTCCTGGCTCCTGAATTATCCTGAAGCAAATCCCAGATAGCACATCATTCCATCCATAAATATTTCAGTATGTGTTTCTAAAAAATATGAATCCTTTCTTTTAACATTACAAGACCATAATCACAACTCAAAATATTCATGAGTTCCTAAAAACTATTTGATATCAAATTTCCAGTTATCTCAAAAATCTTTTTGTTGTTGTTTAACCAGAATCTAAATAAGGCCTGAACATTCCTACTAGATTTATTTTAAATGCTACTAATCATTTCTTACACTTGTAAGAAGACAACACTTTCAGTCTCTCCCCAGGGTGTCTGTCTTCTTTGTTCTGGTTTCTTTATTCTGTACTGCCCCAGTTTATTTCCTTCCTTTTCAGCTTTGCTGAGACCCCCAATTCACAGTTATAGGTCGCTGGGTACAACATCTGGTGATGATGTTGCTTTCTGATGGCCCTGGATTCAGAAGGCACGGATATCTCACTGATAGTACTTTTGGCCCAATTACAAACCACATTCAAAATCCAGAATGATGTGTGCTTTTACCTGGGAGATGGGTACCCCTCATCCACACAGACTGCCCCCAGCTCTGGAAAGCATCTGCCCAACATTCCAGGTCATTCTAAACTGTGTCCAGTAATAGATGGCTTTCTTCTCCTCTCAAAGACAAGTGTCAGATACTGGGAAGAGTCAAACTTAGAGCAGACTGGACCTCAGGTTGGTTTTATGAAAATAACCTGGTTTCTCAGCTACTTGTTTTCTCTTTTAAAGGACTGAGTTCATCCTTCGAACACTACAGGCCATCACCAGAACTGACAAGGTATCTCAGACTGATCACCAGTGGATGTGCGTGATGCACAAAGTCACGTGTCATCCAAATATGTGCAAAGGCCCTCTGCGGGCAGAGGCGGGGTCAGACTATTGGAAAAAGCAGTTAAAAGGACACCAAGAACGTCCAGGCAAGAGGTGATGTTGGGTAGGAATGGGGCTGATAGGAGAGAAAGGAATAGTGTGAGAAAGGGATCAGAGACTGGATCCAAATTGAACATGAGGAATAAATATAGAGGAGGGAGGAATCTTCAGTGACATTCAAGTTTCTGACTCCAGGGCTGGTTATTGTTCAGTTTCTCAGTCGTGTCCAAGTCTTTGCGACCCCACGGACTGCAACACGCCAGGCCTCCTTGTCCATCACCAACTCCTGGAGCTTGCTCAAACTCATGTCCATTGAGTTGGTGATGCCATCCAACCATCTCATCCTGTCATCCCCTTTTCTTTCCGCCTTCAATCTTTTCCAGCATCAGGGTCTTTTCCAATGAATAGACTCTTTGCATGAGGTGGACAAAGTATTGGAGCTTCAGCTTCAGCATCAGGCCTTCTAAAAAAATATTAAGGATCCATTTCCTTGAAGATTGACTGGGAACCATGAACTGACACACACACATACATACGAACCCCCTTCCAAACTGCTCATGGGCCCAGGGTATACAGAGATGGCTGATCTGTGAATCAGAAAACATATCTCATGGGAAACACTCTCTTTATAGTTGCAGCAAGAATCTCGACACTGACTGCACAACTAACTCATCCGGGGAGTTTAAAATAAACACCATGCCAGCCCTCCTCCTGTATTACCTACCCCCGGCTTAGAACAGCTGAATGCCAATCTCTGTGTACTTTGACCCCTGCCCACCACAGAGGTGATGCTATCATACAGCGGGACTGAGAACGCTGGACCAGGTGTGCCTAGCAAGGGCACCAGAATACTTGCCTGTTCAGAACTGCTAGGAGGGCTCCTTGGAGCTGCTCACAGCCCGAAGCTTAGTTTGGCTCAGCCTGGATCCCCATTGCTTGGGGTGAGAGAAGTGACCTGACCTTCAGAACTCAGCTCTCTGGCCAAAATAAGGGCTGGCAAGGAAGACCTGGCAGGGGAACAGGAAAGAAGGGAGCCAGGTGTCCGGCATACATGCTTCCCCTCTGGCTGTGGAAGGCGGTGGTCTCACCCTCCTGTGCCTCACAGTCATGACGGGATATGGGTCAAATGCAGATGCCTGGGCCCCACTCCCTGCATTGGTTAGAAGTCTAGTGTATAGCCCAGGAATCTGCATTTCACAGGTCCCAGGTGACTTCCGGAGAGCAGGTGGCACACATTCACTGCCCATCCCCAACCTTGAGAGGCCCACAGGGCTCTGTGGCCCCACCATGGACATGTGCCCGGTGGGGGCCCTCTTTCCTCCTGACATGGCCCAGGAGAGTCTGAGGTCAGGACTGAGGTAGCAACCAGCAAGCAGGGTTAAAAATGATTAGAACTGCCATTTCTAGACATGGGTAGAACTGGAAAGTGGGCCACTAACCAAACAGGGGACCTTCCTGGAAAAGAAGTGCACTCACTCCAGGTGTCACAGACAGTGGAAGTGGGGCAGGAAGGTCCCGTGACTCACTGGCTCCTTGATTTCAACAGAAATGTGGGTTTCCCAGGCTGAGTGCGAGAACCCAGGGAGCAGCCTCTGGCCTTGCAGCAAACTTCTGTGTTGGCAGTGGGTTTCAAAGTGCGGTTTCTGGGTCAGCAATATCAGTCTCATTAGTTAGAAATGAAGATTCTCAGGCCCCACCCCTGATCTATAGCTCAGACACTGGGGCTGGTTGGGGTGGGGGGGCAGGGGGGCATCTGAGTTACACTGAGGCCTCAGATGGTTCTGTTAGTGCTGAGTGCCTCAGTGAAGCCTTGAGGGCTTCAGGGCTCATAGGCTTAGGAAAGGTCCCTGCTCTCCTGGCCATCAGCCAGTCCCTTTTCTTGGGGGAGGGGGAAGTACACAGCACCCCTCCCACCCCCCTCACCACTTCCCCCCAGCTACAGGGCAAGGGCTGAATGACACAGGATTCCAGGCAGCTGCTGCTGGCCCTGCAGGCAGCCCCCAGCCGACTCTCGGCCTTGTTTTCCCTTTCTCTCCTCCAATACTTTGGCCACCTGATGCAAAGAGCCAACTCACTGGAAAAGACCCTGATGCTGGGAAAGATGGAGGGCAAGAGAGGGGGGAAGACAGAGGATGAGATAATTGGATGGCATCACCAACTTGATGGACAGGAGTTTGAGCAAACTCTGAGAGCTGGTGATGGACAGGGAAGCCTGGCGTGCTGAGGTCCATGGGGCTGCAAAGAGTTGGACACAACTTAGCAACTGAAAAACACCACCACCCAGAGGGGCTTTCCCTCAGAAAGAAAAGGCACTTGGGGACCTAATCTCCAAAGCAGAGCCAGCCCCAAGGCCTGGTTCCACTGTCCCCCCCAGCAAAGACTTGCGGGAATGGGGCTCAGAGCCCATCTCCTCCCGGCCCACAGTGCTCTCCTCTCGGAGGAGGGGAAGAGGGTGACTTCCCGTGCCCGGACAGACACCCTCATGGAAGGGGTGACGAGGGTCACACCCCATACCTCCAGAAACAGGCCAGGGCTAGTGTTTTAGTCAGCTCAGGCTGCTCTAAATGCCGCAGACCAGTCAGTGGCTTACCTAACAGGTTCTGGAGGCCGAGAAGAGAGGCTGATTCAGAGACCACAGCCCAAGGCGAGGACCGAGCCAGGGCAGCAGGGTGAGCGCCTCTTTGCTTTCTCCTCCAGCCCCAGTTCTGGACCTCTTCCAAGCATTCTGATCAGAGACAGAGATGAACGTGCTCAAAGTAGGAGTCACAGGGATCAGGAACAATCCAGCCTTACTGTCAGGACGCATCAGAGAGTCTTTAAAAGTGTTATGAGACTCCATAGCTTTGAAGCCAAAATTCGAGGACTTACTTGGGTTAAACTAAAAGCACAATTTTCTACTTTCTTGTCAAACAACTTTATTTGAGGCAACAACTGAAGTATAATTTAATTCAACAGGAAATATCACACTTGGAGGGAAAACAGAAAAAAAAAAACCCTCCTTCAATGAAAGCCAAACATTCTTTCCAAGGCACAGCACTGACATTTCCAGATTGACAGCAGGAGTTTGTTTCCATAAAACAAAATCTTGAGCCCAAAGTCTGCCTTGGGAAACGGTTTTCTACCTCATCTCTGTTTCTCCAGGCTCAGGGAACGATGCTTGTGGCTTTCCTCAGGGCCAGGTAGCCCGTGACCACGTCGGACGGCAGCCGTCGAATGTAGGAGAACTCTTCGATGGTGCTGAAGCGCAGCTTGCTCTGCGGGTCCGTGTAGTTGGCCTGCGTGAGAAAACAGGCAGACGGAAGGGTAGAGGGCTGTTGTTGGCCGTGAGATTCAAGTTCAAGTTAAAAATTAGTTTTCTGGTTTTTACTCAAAGTGCAGTCAATGTATCTTCATCATGTCTGACTCTGTCACCAAGAATGCCCTATCACTCACTGTGGGAAAGACACATTAATCTCCCCAGACTTGGGAGATGCTTCAGGGTAGGGACAGGAAGGAAGGGGAATAACCACAGCAGACACCTGGGGAATCTCCTGCTTGGTGCCTCAGGGCGGCAGGCACCCAGCCAGAGGGAACCCGCCCCACTCCACCTACTCCAGACCTGCTCCGCTCCTGCTTCCCCTCCCCCTGGCCCCGCCCGGGCCTCTCCCAAGGCTCCCCAAAGGGCTCCCCTGCAGGGCCGGGATGGCCACCCCACCCCCTTCCACTGGAAGGGACTGCCATCAACACCCGCAGCCAGGGGCATCGTCACAACCTGCAATTCTGATCATGTCTTTTCTCGGGTCTACGGCTCTTCTCTCTGCTCTCAGGACAAAGGCCCAAGGCCACAGCACGGCTCCTCAGACACTGCCCCCCTCCCCCGCTCTTCCCGAGCCTCTTCCTCAGCCATGTGTCCCCTACTCTGTGTTTCCAGCTACCCTGGCGCTGACACCCTCCTTCCTGTCCTGCCCATTCACCCTTTCCTTACTCAGCAATCGGTCCTATCATCTGGGAAGCCTTATCTGCCCCTGTAGGCGGGTCAGGCCCCCACCCTGGCATTCACCTCAGCACCTCTGTCTCCGGTGGAATGCATATCTCTGCTGCTTCTACGTTTATTATCTGTGTGACTCTGACTGAAGTCTAGGCTGGGAGGCTCCATGAGGCCCGTGGTCTGCTTATCACTGGATCCCAGCTGCACTGTCTCCTGACGGGATGCAGAGCACACAGTGGGCCTACGGCGAGTGCGTGTCGCACGAATGAGGGATGAGTGGGTGAACGAACAAACGAACGATCAGGACGAGCGTGGAAAAGAGAAGTTGTTTCTGCTGACATATCAAGCTTCTCTTTTGGCCTGTTCTCCCCATATGCAAAGTGAAGAAAATCCTCACTCACTGTCTACCTCAGGGCACACGGCTCCTACAGACTTTGAAACAGAAAACACGAGGGTGAGTCATTTGGAATTCCTTTAAGAAATGAGAAAAGATGCCACTAACGTCTAGAAAGATAACAGCCAATTACTCAAGTGTGGATTGCCTGTGCCAGTGCTGGTCGACTGTATGGACCCAGACACGATGATTTCAGGAGGGGAGAGGCTGGGTGAAGAGGCAACAAGCTGAACATACTGAGCCATGGGTTTCTCAGTCTCTAAAAAGTCTCAGTTCCACCACGGGAGAATCCTGAAGCATTTCAGGTCTGCATATCAGGAAACTGAGATTATTCCTAAAAAGCGAAGATTAATTAAAGCTCTATACAAAACAAACCTTTGATCCTTTGGCTTAATCTAGCGACACCTCTCTGTACCACATTTCCTTCAGCGACGCTCGTGAAAGGAAGGCTTAACTAGAAAAACAGCAGCGGGTCCCTTCAGAGGGACCTCGAGGTAGTGAGATGCACTGACTGGCAGGGGAGGCTGCCCCGCAGTTCCCAGCAGAGGTGCCGGCGAGTGCATCTGGCTTTGATCATCTGGCCTTTGCGGATGAACCAGCCCTGGCCTGCCTCCATCTCTGCGGCTGCCTCACTCCCACCATCAAGCTGTACCGAGCTGGCCTGCCCAAGTTCAGGCCTTACTGCCAGGAGGCTGCTGAACTGATACTGTGGGACTCGGTACCGCCGCACCGACAGGAAGGTTGATTTAAACTTGCACAGACTGGAGCTGACCAAGTGTTCTGAACAGAGGGAAGGAGGCCGGTGACCCATCAGAGAGGAACGAGCAGGGAGCTGGACTCCTGTGGTCGGTCCTCCTCTGGACTCCGTCCCTCCAGCCTGAATGAAGCTAAGGCCCCCTCCCCGGAGGGCAGGGAGCAAAAGTGGCTTTAACGCTTCCCTTGTTGCAAGGAGCTGGGCAGCAAACGCTGGGCCCCACCTCCCCCAGGACCAAAGCACTTTCCACAGCCTTGTAACTGGGGCTCAACACAGGTGTGACCCTGTGGGCCTTCCGGCCAGGCCCCCACACAGGGAAACAGCCCCTCACTGGAACAGACGCGTCAGTGTAAACACAAGCCTGGCTTTATTTTTTAATTACGTAAGTTTAATTTATACAAGTAGCAGGTGAACATATTCTTTTCTTAAAAAAAAAAAGAAAGAAAAACATTGCCAATAAGACTAAAGTCTCCTTTTACAAGTCTGCCTGCCTACCAAGCAGGAGACTGGGTTCGATCCCTGGATTCGGAAGATCCTCAAAGAAATGGCAACCCACTCCAATGTTCTTGCCTGGGCAATCCCATCCACAGAGGAGCCTGGAAGGCTACAGTCCATGGAGTTAGAAAGAGCTGGACATGATTTAGTGGCCAAACAAGTCCTTTATCTTTCCCCATGGAAACCACTGCTTGGCGGACACCTTTCCAGATTTTTTATATATATCGATACTCTTACACACACACACACACACACACACGCACACACGCACGCACGCACGCACGCACGCACGCACACACGCACAAATGCCAGAGAAGTGCCCAGTGACTGGGTATTGATTCTTACTTGGTAGTGCCGTGCACTTACACTGCTTTGTACCACATCTTAAAAGCTTATTCATGTTTTTACATATACATCAACCTCACAGAACAGAATGAACCTCTGACTCCTACCCCACATTGAATGCGTGCTCAGTCACTTCAGTCATGTCTAACTCTTTGTGGCCCTATGGACTGTGTAGCCCACCAGGTTTCCCTCCTCCAGGGAATTTTCCCGACCCAGGGGTTGAACCAAGACTCTTAAGTCTCCTGCATTGGCAGGTGGGTTCTTTACCACTAGCACCCCCTGGGAAGCGGCCCCCATCCCATCCCGCCCAGGTTGACCTTTATGTTGCTTTCAAAGTTTTCCTTGCACGTTTTCTCATGAGCATTTCTGCCTGAAGCTCCTTGTACATACTATTTCTCTAGGGCACTGGCGGGAAGACAAGTTGTTACATTGTAGGCCTCTACTTTTCTGTCTCCCTGCTGCTGCTAAGTCACTTCAGTCCTGTCCGACTCTGTGTGACACCATAGACAGCAGCCCACCAGGCTCCCCCATCCCTGGGATTCTCCCGGCAAGAACACTGGAGTGGGTTGCCATTTCCTTCTCCAATTTCTGTCTCCCTAGGTAGTACCATTTGTTTTCCCAAGAATATGCCCCAATGTAACGCCCATCTCAAAACAACCATATAGAAAGTTGTCCATTTCTATATGTTGGTGCCAAGGCATAGAAGCCAATGTCTTCATTTCTCCCCGGATGTGGGTCTTTTTTCTAACTATCAGTGAAACTGAACATCTATTTATCAGTTTCAGTGACACTGAACATCTGCATTTCCTCCTTATAATTGTCTATTCATAATCTTTTAGCTGATTCTTCTATGGGCTTGCTCCCTTCTCCAGGGGATCTTCCTGACCCAGGGATCAAACCTGAAACTGCAGGCAGATTCTTTACTATCTGAGCCCCCAGGGAAGCCCCTCAATGATTTGGTAGAGTTCTTTGTATATTCAGAATGTCTTAATTCTTACATACGGTGGGGCAAAAGGTTATGAATAACATGACAAGTCCTTTATCTATGGCATAAAGAGGCCTGGAACAATGCTTTTCAACATGAACAAAATTCCCTCGTGGCCCAGACAGTAAAGCATCTGCCTACAGTGCAGGGGACCCGGGTTTGATCCCTGGATCAGGAAGATCCTCTGGAGAAGGAAATGGCAACCTACTCCAGTACTCTTGTCTGGAAAATCCCATGGACAGAGGAGCGTGGTAGGCTACAGTCCAATGGGTCACAAAGAGTCGGACACGACTGAGCGACTTCACCTTCAACGTGTAAAAACCACTGTACTAGCAGAGGACGAGCTGCCTGGTAACGGTGAGGATTAAGCTATGTTCCAAGGGGCCACCCTCCAAGTCGCAAACCACGGCTGCTACAAGCTCAGCACAAAATGGAACGGGGAGAAATTTCCACTTTGGGCCAGAAAAGAATAACTGGTGCGAGACTGGTTCTCCTTCCATAAACAACTATTAAAAGGGGTCAAATATACAAGGCAACCATTCTCTGGCAGGAGGCAGGAGACAGCCTAAAACTACACTTTTCTCAAATGGAAGCTCCCTCAGGGCACCTTTCGGAAGAGACACAGGCCCATGAGTAGACGAAAGGAAGAGCCCACCAGACACACGACCCACACACCCCGCTCCCTTCCCCCCCACACACTGCTACTCTCCCTGTTTCTTAGGCTCATTATATTTAAGGTCTGGGTTAACAAGTCTGAAGAGTATCTGCTCCTCTCTGGAAGACAAGCTAAAAACACACAACTAATCCAGAGAGGAAAACTAATTTAAAAAAGAAAATCTTTCTTAGTGTAAAATGTATATCATTAATTTAGTTTGTTACAGAGGTTGGAGTCATATATTTTCATAAAAAAGTAAAGAATTTAAATGAGGTATATGGGCTATAAAAAATGAAGTGTCTCATTATTTCAACAGTTATGAGAAGTCCACCTTCCAAATTTAATAATGAAAAAGCACGACAAAGTTCTAGAAACTTCTATACTTCATCCACATTCTGAAAATAAGGAAACAAGATTCTTCGGGGTACACTGAGGTTCATGGACTTGCCCAAGTCCCACTCATCGAACCACACTGCTGGTTTTCAAACTGTGTCCCCTAGAAGCACCATAGGGGTCCTTTTTTGGGGAGTGGGCAGAAGGACAGAGGACCAGATCCACACAGGCCCACAGTGAGCAAGTGGGCTCCAGGGGATTCTGTAAAAGCTTAAATTTGGAAAAGTGATTCGAATGCTTAAAAATAAATATGAAAATCACTATCTTTACTGTAGTGCCTCTTTAAAACAAGATTCTTCGGGGTACACTGAGGTTCATGGACTTGCCCAAGTCCCACTCATCGAACCACACTGCTGGTTTTCAAACTGTGTCCCCTAGAAGCACCATAGGGGTCCCTTTTTTGGGGAGTGGGCAGAAGGACAGAGGACCAGATCCACACAGGCCCACAGTGAGCAAGTGGGCTCCAGGGGATTCTGTAAAAGCTTAAATTTGGAAAAGTGATTCGAATGCTTAAAAATAAATATGAAAATCACTATCTTTACTGTAGTGCCTCTTTAGAGAAGTTTCAAAAATTTTTTTAAGTACAATCATCTCTAAGATGCAGGGAATTTCTTAAACTTTAGCCAAAAAAAAAAAAGTTTCTTTCCTGTTATCTCATATGGTTAACAAGGAGAGGAAAGGAAAGTAGTAGTCAGGTCTCCTGCTTTTTGGAGCAATGCCTGCTCCAGGCTGCCCACACGATGCCCCAGGTTGCTGCTGCTGCCTTTTAGTTGCTAAGTAATGTCCAACTCTTTGCAACCTCATGGACTGTAGCCCACCAGGCTCCTCTGTCCATGGGATTCTCAGAATGAGTCCTTCTCTCGGGGAGCTTCCTGACCCAGGGATCGAACCCATGTCTCCTGCGTGGCAGGCAGATTCTTTACCACCGAGCCACCTGGGAAGTCCCCGCTCTTGGTCGCTGCCACTCTTAAATAACTGCATAAACGCTTCTGTACAAACCCATCACCTGTTCCCAGTACATGAGCTCCAGGCAGGACCAGTGTCGCTATTCACCACTGTCTAAATAGAGGGTACAGTGAAACTTTCTTTTTGGTTCAGTGCTATATGACATAGAGGTATGATGATACTCACAAGAAGACCTGAAACATCAGAATACTTCTTAGCTGGTTTAAATGATGGAGGAGCATCAATACTGAAGTCTGGGGAAAAAAAAAAAACAACAAGAAGCTAACTAAACTGGCTTTAAAGCATTCAGATGCTCTCCCCCTTTTTCCTAAAAATATTGTTTGATAATATTCCCAAACTTCCTACTTTGTGATTAAGTGCTCAGAGAATTCTCTGGGGTAACGATACAGGAGGCCATAGGCCAAGCACAGGCTTGGAGTATGGCTCTGCCTTGTCCCCGGGGACCCTCCACTCCAGCAGAACCACCAGAAAGCTCATTTGCCCACCAGCTGCTTTCACGGTCTCAGGCTACACGGGCTGATGGTGATGAGGTGTCAACAACCCACTAATTGGATCTGAGCATCCGGCCTCCGGAATGTCCACACCCAGGCATCTGACTAGCTCATTTGTCATCAGTCTGAGTCACCCCCACGTAACACATGCCGTGGGGCAGGAGATGGAAGGAACTTTGAACCTGTACTTTCCACTAAAGTTGAGCAGAACATACAACAGACATTCGGAAATACTGCAGTATAAAGCGTTAACTCTGAAAATCACTGGCTTGGAGAGTAAAACAGAGTGGGCCTTTAAGCTGGTGGTGAGAAACCCTCCTAAAACTTGGGCAACCTTTTACTTGGAAACAATTTTAAGAGCAGACTTTTGAATAAGCAGTTTGTCTAACAGCAACACCCATATCATCATATCTGGACCTGCTTCTCCAGATTGAAGTGTTAACAGTGACACTAAAAACCACACATCCATGACAACGCCAATACACACAGATTCAACACAGAGTCTAAAGCTATGAGGAAATACACACATAATCTCCCTATATTGATACCACTGTAAAATCCCTAAGCTAGAAAGTGTTTCTCCATGAACGCAAACACAATAACATAACGCAGGTTTGTTATAAGAAGGTTCCTAGTCTGAACATTATGAACGCATAGGAGGGTCTAGACAGCTCACAGTTGGGATCATTCAGTTGCCATGGCAATGCCCTTTCAGCAGCCAGGATCTGTTTCAGGTTCTTCCAGGTTCTGTTCTTCTTGCCAGCCACTGCACCACCATGGCCAGAATGCTCGAAGCGCAAGCATGGATTAGAAGAAACAAAAATCAATGGAGACGATCATTTCAGAATCTGGCATTTATGCTTATTCATAACTATAATAAACCTTTCATTCAATCAACAGTCAGTGTACCCTAAGGCTTTAAAAAAGCATATTACACCATATACCGTAAGCTTACTTATAAAAAACACAGCTTTTGGATTTTTAAAATGCATGAGTTAGTCTCTGATGGAATAGAAATAAAGGGCTATTCTTTTAATATGCACATAGAAAATCACATCCTTTATTGGGTCTAACTTTATAGAATTCACTCATGAATTTCTCACTACTTTAAAATAAGTTTACTACAAAGTTAGATTTAAACACATGACCACATCTCTCAATTCCCTTCTGAGGGCCAATCTCCACCTTGTAAATTATTGGAGCTCCAGGAAAACCCAAGGAAGCCTCCCTCATGACATGGCAAGCTTTCCGGAAATTTTTTTCTTTTTTGTCTTGTGAAGATGACAAAATGAAATGGAAAGAACACAAAAGTTACAGGCATTATCAATGCTGTATTTTCAGAGGTAATTAGTGAAAAATAAACTGTAATGGTTAATCAGAATCATGGAATTTATCCTATCCCTCAAGAACAAAAGAGGCACCTATATCTACTTGAAAGCACCAGACCTTAGACGTACCTAAAGAAACTACCGAGGAACATTCTTCCTTTAATTACCACACTGCTGCTGCTAAGTCACTTCAGTTGTGTCCGACTCTGTGCCACCCCATAGACGGCAGCCCACCAGGCTCCCCCATCCCCAGGACGCTCCAGGCAAGAACACTGGAGCGGGTAATTACTACACACCTCATCTAAATCTCATGAAAAAAGGAAGGCGAGCAATCATCCTGGAAATGACACCGTAAAAACAGTATCACTGAATGAATTCCACAGAATTCTTGGGAACTGGGAGAGCCACAGGAAGGGCTCTCCTGCCCCCAGACCTCAAACCACAGTCCCTGGAGGAGGGCGTGGTGACGTGGACTGAAGGAGAAAGGCCACCCGCGCTGCCTGGGCTCCAGGCCGACCGAGTGAGATCAGAGGCCAAGGCACGGTTGTTTGGTTTTTCATTTATAAAACACCTTAGATGCTTCTGGGGCTCAGAGCGTAGTGAACCCACCCAACGGTGCAGGAGACCTGGGTTCAATCCCTCGGTCAGGAGGAAACCCTGGAGAAGGGAATGGCAACCCACTCCAGTATTCTTGCCTGGAGGATTCCATGGACAGAGGAGCCTGGTGGGGTCGCAAAGAGTCGGACGTGACTGATCAATGGACACTTTTACTTTAGATGCTTACCACGAAGTTGGGATCCTTAAATGGCAAAGGTTTGGCAGCTTTCTCCATGGGTCCTGTGCTAAAATCAGAGGGCACCATCTTATTCTCACTCACACCATCCATGCTGATACCCTTAAAACAAAATAAGAATAGTATGAGGTCGGTGTCTTTTAGCTGAGCTCCCTAACTCAGCTGTCAACAAGAGGTAAGGTGGCAGCACCAGACACAGGAGAGGAGACAGGGTGCTCGGAGCCCCGGCCGGTGGTCTGCATGGGGTGGGGTCGGGGGAAGAACCTGCCAGGCTGGGGGCCACATCTGTCCGTGCAGAGGCCACAGTGGTGGCAGCCGGGACCCCAGCTGCCAGACGTCCTGGCTCCTCTGTGTGCCAAGCATGGTGTTCTACCACCACAAGGTGAAAACTGAGGCTCAGGCGGACAGGTTCAAGGCCCCACAGTAACTGCCTCTGGATTCAAATCCAGTTGGGTCTAATGCCAAAGTCCCACCCATCCCTGTGACTCCATGTGGCCCCTGCTCCTACTGATCTTGTTAAACTGTGTCTTGAAACACTGAGATGGAAAAGATCCAGTCCCTTGAAGGGTTTCCAGTCAGAAAACCCAGGCTGGTGCTGGTATGCTTCAGGGCACAATAGAATGTGGGCATTTTGAGCAAGGAGAATAGACAGAGAGGAGGCAGGGGCCCTCGGGTCAGCTGGCTGCGGCAGAGTGCTCTGACAAGCAGGCTCCCGGACTTTAAAACAAAATACCTTTTAAGCCAAGAGTCAAGAGGAAAAAAAAAGCCAAAGCAAGAAATCACTTCTGATTTGTACTGCAATTTCCAATCTTCCCAGACTGCAACAAACTGTTTTTTAATGGATACATAATTTATACACAGTGAAACGCACAGATCTTAAGTGTAGGTTTCATGAGTTTTGCCGAATGTTTCCATTTGTGTAACCCAGGTCCCTGTGGAGACAGACTATTTCCATCTTTCTCAGAAAGTTCCCTCTGGCCCTCTCCTGGTCAGTATCTTCCGCCCTCATGGTGCACCACTGTTCTGAATCCCACGTTACTTTGGCCTGATCTAGAACCTGATGAGTGGAATCCGACAGCACGTGCTGTTTGCTGTGCTTGGCTTCTTCAGCCTGGCGTAAAGTTTTTGAGGTTTATCCATGTCACAGCATGGACTGGTGGTTTGTTCCACATTATGCGTACACCACTCTTAAGAGTTGTATTCCCCTGTATAGGATGTACCACGGTGTGTTTACCCATTTTCTTGCTGATGAAATGTGGGTTGCTTTCAGCCTTCAGCTATTGTAAATTAAGCTGCTGTCAACATTCTGTACAAGCATGGATGCATGTCTTTCATTTCTCCTGGGTAAACGCCTACATGTGATATGGTCAGGTTACACAGTAAGTACGCGTTTAACTTTGTAAGAAACTGATGTGCACGGTGACCTGCCAGCCTCCTCTGTCCATTGGATTTTTCAGGCAAGAATACTGGGGTGGGTTGCCATTTTCTCCTCTAGGGGATCTTCCCAAATCAGGGATAAGAAAACGGACATACCACTTCCCCAAATGGGCTGCCCTCTTTCACACTCCTAGCAGCAGAGTGCGAGGGCTCTGGTTGTATGTGTAGATTCCACCCCTACCTGCCCCCCTAAAATGGCCTCCGTGTGGGGGAAGGAGGGAGGGGGAGCTGGAGACCACTCACTGTCGCAACAGTCCCCTGAAGGGTTTCTCCTCAGAAACTTCCCAGACTCCTCTCCAGGGTCTCCCCTCCCTTCCCCCTGCCCCCGACCCTGGGCCTATGCACCCTCTCCTCCGCTCAGGACCCCTCTGCTATCCGGATGGCCCCTCCCCTCATCCGTCCCCCCATTCACAACTTCTCCTAACTTTTCTCCCCTCCAAGGTCTGCTCAGAGGTTCACTCTCTAAGAACTAAGATCCCTCCGATTCCTCATCCTTTGCCTACCATTTGTAGCCACAGTTCCCTCTGTCTTCTCCTTTCCACCCCTCCCTCCCACAGTCCTTCCTTTATCTGGCCCTTCCTCAGCTCTGGGGTTCAGAGGCCCACTGCGCTCTCTGCAGCACACTCAGCGACACAGTTAGATGTAAGTTTGCTGTCTGTCCCCTGTTGACAGCCACCCAGGGCTCCCCAGCACCCCTGGGATCAGGCACAAAGGCCGGCCTCCTCGCCAGCCTCCCCTCTCACTCTCCCTCCCTCCTGTATTTTGTATTTTCTGGTCCCCAAACCCACGGAGTCATTTTCTGCCAGCATAAATGGTCTTCAGTGTTTTCCATTTTTTATTTATGCTTCATAAAAATTTCCGTTGGGATTAGCTCATGTCAGTTTTAATTTTACAAGAAAGATAAGATCTAGCATTTTGTGTGTAACTAACTTCTATTACCCTTGTGATTTTTTCCTTCATGGTCCTAAAACTTCTGCGGGTATTAATATATGTGTCCTGGGAGACTCACTTTGATGGAGCTTTGATTTTTTTTTCCCATCACATTTAATCAGTAACCAACACTACCTTGTGTAGTTTTGGCCAGTTATCAATGCTATTTTGTGTTGACTATTTGTAAGAGTAATATCATAAATCGGATACATAATTAACAGCTGTATTTAAGTCTTGGTTAGTCAATGAAGGGCTTCCCAGGTGGTGCGAGTGGTAAAGAACCTACCTGCCAACGCAGAAGACATAAGAGATCTGGGTTCAATTCCTGGGTTGGGAAGATCTCCTGGAGTAGGAAATGGCAACCCATTCCAATATTCTTGCCTGGAGAATCCCATGGACAGAGGAACCTGGTGGGCTACGGTCCATAGGGTTGCCGAGAGTGAGACATGACTGAAGCGACTTAGCATGCAAGTAGTCAATGAAACGGCAGCAGCTTTGTGAAACAGGCAGGGAATGACAGACTGGAACAGGACACACAGAGGAGAGAACAGATGAGCAGACGGGCCCATCCGAGAGTGAGAAGGCACAGGGGCCTGAGATCCGGCTTCACCAACTGGCCCAGTCTTCCGTGCCTGCGTCTAACCCAACACCTAGCACAGACAAGCACCAGGTAATCACTGGCTGATTAACGGGGTCGCACAGAGTCGGACCACAAAGCGACTTAGCAGCAGCACTACCTCTCTGGGGCAGTTTCTCGGAGCTCTTTGAGGTGCTGTCTCCCAGGCTGAGGTCCTCATTTTGCCCCCAATAAAGCTTAACTCACCACTTCCACATTGTTCATCTTCTATTAGTCAACACACAACAGACACACCAGTGCTCAGATCCTGGTTTCCAAGTATTGTTCTCCAAGAACAAGCAATCTTTGAAGAAACGGCTGATTCCAGGACTGGGATAAGAAAGTACATCATGAGTTTTTGGTGCCAGAAGGTGAGAAATCACTTGTATCAGTTTTCTAGGGCTGTGTAACAAAATATTCATACTACAGACTGAGTGGTTTAAATAAGAAATTTAGTTTCTTAAGGTTCTAGAGACTAGAAGTTCAAGATCAAGATGTCAGCAGGGCTGGGTTTTCCTGAGATTGATCTCTTTGATTTGTGGATGACTGTCTTCTGACTGTGTATACACGCCCCTATGACAGCCTCCCTCTTCTTATGAGGACACCAGTCAAATCGGATTAGGGCTCCACCCTATGACTTCATTTAACCTTCACTACTAATGGCCCTATTTCCAAATACAGTAACTTTCTGAGGCATGCTGGGGGTTAGGCTTTTAACAAATGAATCTTGAATGAACACAGTTCAGTCCATCATGGCACTCGAAAAATGCCACAGGTAAAGTAAAAGACACAAGAATCAGTTTGAAGAGGTTCCCGCTAGCCAAACCTGGACAATTTGCTCAACATCATCAGTCATTGCTGCTGCTGCTAAGTCACTTCAGTCGTGTCTGACTCTGTGCGACCCCAGAGACGGCAGCCCATCAGGCTCCCCAGTCCCTGGGATTCTCTAGGGAAGAACACTGGAGTGGGTTGCCATTTCCTTCTCCAAGGCATGAAAGTGAAAAGTGAAAGTGAAGTCGCTCAGTCATGTCCCACTCCTAGCGACCCCATAGACCGCAGTCTACCAGGATCCTCCATCCATGGGATTTTCCAGGCAAGAGTACTGGAGAGGGTTGCCATTGCCATCAGTCATTAGGGGAATATAAATCAAAACCTCACTGAAATATTACACCATACCCACCAGGATGGCTCTACTCAAAGGCACAATAACATGTGTTGGTGAGGATGTGGAGAAACTAGAACCCTCACACACTGCTCGTGAGAATGTACAAAGGTGCAGTTACTTTGAAAAATAGTCCGCTGGGTCCTCAAAAGTTAAGCACAGAATTATCATATGACCTAATAATTCAAGTCCTAGGTACTTATCTAAGAGAATTAAAAACAAATGTTTATGCAAAAACTCATACATAAATATTCATAGAAGCATTATTTATAATAGCCCCAAAGTACAAATGTTAGACCCGGAGAAGGCCTAATCACCGGAACCGTCGCCCCACAGACCACCCTGACCAGGAATTCGATGCAAACCGCAAGAGGATTTTATTGAACCGGCGCGCCGGGGTTCGAACTCCTCGGGAGGAGTGAACCCAGAACACTGGTCGAAAAGGATTTTTATACAGAAAAATCACAAGCAGGCGGGAATAGGGTTAGGACAATGTGATTGGGGGCCACAAGCAGGTACAGGTGGGGTGAGGACGTTTGATTGGTGGGCAAGGCTTGACCTTTACAGGGATAGGTCTGCAAGTTAAGTCGAAACGGCCGACTGACCACCCCGCAGCAGTTTGGCTAATTCTCAGAAAAACAGCCTCCAGGAAGGATTAACAGAAAAATAACCATTCTGGGTGGGGGGCTTCTGCAAAGATCAGGAGACCATGAGTCATCAGATAAGGGGCAGGCTATTTTCCATGAGGTATGGCCTGCCTCTGGGGTTTTAAGAGGACAAAGAAAACTTTTTAAAATTTAACTTTTCCCTTCACAAACAACCTAAATGTCCATCAACCAATGAGCGCATAAACAAAATGAGGTTCATCCATACAGTGGAATATTCTACAGTTGTAAGAAGGAACGAAGTACTGATACATGGTACAACACGGATAAACCCTGAGTATATTATACTAACTGAAAGAAGCCAGACACAAAAGGCCACCTATTGTATGGCTGCATTTAGCTGAGGCACCTAGAGCAGTCAGATTCACAGAGATAGACAGTAGGTCAGGGGTTGTCAGGAGCTGGCAGGACAGGGAGATGTGTATAAGAGACAGCCCATGGACAGAGGAACCTGGTGGGCTACGGTCCATAGGGTCGAAAAGAGTTGGACACGACTGAAGCAGCTTAGCACGAGTGCGTGCATAACAGCATTACCACGCAGCAGCAGCAGCTGCTTCCTGAGTGCCGGGAGGTTCCTGTGTGTTCCCTCATGTCCTCCTCACCGTAATCTGCTGCCCTGAGGTAGGGGGTAGGACAGTGCGGGGACTGAGGCTCCCTAAGGGCACTTAAGGCCACCAGGCTGACTTGAGGCCAGCAGTCTGGTTCAGAGCCTTTGCTTGGAGCCCTTACATTCTAGCACCTTCTCTGGATGTTAGACCCGGAGAAGGCCTAATCACCGGAACCGTCGTCCCACAGATCACCAAGACCAGGAATTCGATGCAAACCGCAAGAGGATTTTATTGAACCGGCGCGCCGGGGTTCGAACTCCTCGGGAGGAGTGAACCCAGAACACTGGTCGAAAAGGATTTTTATACAGAAAAATCACAAGCAGGCGGGAATAGGGTTAGGACAATGTGATTGGGGGCCACAAGCAGGTACAGGTGGGGTGAGGACGTTTGATTGGTGGGCAAGGCTTGACCTTTACAGGGATAGGTCTGCAAGTTAAGTCGAAACGGCCGACTGACCACCCCGCAGCAGTTTGGCTAATTCTCAGAAAAACAGCCTCCAGGAAGGATTAACAGAAAAATAACCATTCTGGGTGGGGGGCTTCTGCAAAGATCAGGAGACCATGAGTCATCAGATAAGGGGCAGGCTATTTTCCATGAGGTATGGCCTGCCTCTGGGGTTTTAAGAGGACAAAGAAAACTTTTTAAAATTTAACTTTTCCCTTCACAAACAACCTAAATGTCCATCAACCAATGAGCGCATAAACAAAATGAGGTTCATCCATACAGTGGAATATTCTACAGTTGTAAGAAGGAACGAAGTACTGATACATGGTACAACACGGATAAACCCTGAGTATATTATACTAACTGAAAGAAGCCAGACACAAAAGGCCACCTATTGTATGGCTGCATTTAGCTGAGGCACCTAGAGCAGTCAGATTCACAGAGATAGACAGTAGGTCAGGGGTTGTCAGGAGCTGGCAGGACAGGGGCCTGGGGAGAGCTGCTAACGGGACAGGGCGTTGCTTTTGCGGGTCACAACACCAGCGAGGAGCAGGCCGGTGGGTGTGGACTGCCAGGACACAGGGCCTGTAGGGCGGCCCATGTTTAAGTGACAGAAAGGAAAACAACTCTAAGAACTACATGGTGAGCATCAGGTCAGACCAGAAAAGCCCGGCCAGCTGGGGCCAACTCGAGAAAAACAGGTGGAATGTGAAAGAGGTTTCCTGGGGCCAGATCCACTTAAGATTCAACTTCACTGAGTTTCTCATAAAGAAAATGACTGCTTACATAATGCTGTTTCCACCTGGGAGAAAAGAAACAAACGGAACTGCTCAGAAGCAAAGAGGGGATACCAGAGGGCAATGAAGAACCAGGCCCAGAAAGCTTTGCTGGTGATTTCAGAACCATCCACGGAACATGCCTGGCTCGCAGGGCACCAACCTCAGGAGAGGCGTCAGCTTTTTCTTCTGGACCAGAAGTGTGTGTGGTGTGTGCTAAGCTGCATCAGTCCTGCCTGACTCTGTGTGACCCTGTAGACTGTAGCCCACCAGGCTCCTCTGTCCGTGGATTCTCCAGATAGACTACTGGAGTGGGATGCCATGCCCTTCTCCAGGGTTCTTCCCAACCCAAGGATCAAACTTGACTCTCTTATATCTCCTGCATTAGCAGGAGGGTTCGTTACCTGGGAAGCCCCGGACTCCTAAGTGGGGAGGCTCAGAGGTGCTGGGTACACAGTGAAATCCTGGGAGGGAACACAGAACATCCCTTCAATAAGGGTTGTTTGCTCCCAGGTCCTGGGAGGCCCAGGAGGACGCAGCAGGAATGCCTCGCTGGACTTGGGGTGCTGAGGAACGCAGGTGTTTTGCAGCCCACGTGGGTTGGGAGAGCAAGGACCCCACTTGGGAGACAGAAAGTAACCAGAGGGAGGGAGGCAGTGGGAGGAGAGGGTGGGAGCCTTTGCACCGGCCGCTCCAGCAGCAGGAAGGGATTGACAAGGCTGCGCTCCAGTCCCAACTCCAAAACCAACCAAGCCCTCCTGTTTGTCTGATCACCTTTTCCTCACCGCTTCCCAGTCCGCAGGCCAGACATCTAGCAGCTGAGGCGGGGACAGTAAAGGACACCATCCTGACACCAACTGGGCCACTGTCGACCCGGGCCCGCTTCCTGACCCTGAAACAGTGACTGCTGGCTTCCCTCTCTGAGCAGGTGCAAAGAACATGTGGCTCTGGGCCCAGGGCTGGGCGCTCTGCTTTTCTTTCCCCTTTAAACCCACCCTCTGTGGTGCTCCACCCTCGGTCTTCCCTTCCCCTGGGCCTCTGCCAAGCTGGACTCCTGGGTGTTAGTGACGAGATGACAGGGAGAGACCTTCTGTCCAGGGGAGGATCGAGTCCGGGAGGCAGGGCTGCGATGAATACATGGGCTAGACCACTGTTAACGCTAGGGCTCAGATGGTAAAGCGTCTGCCTGCAATGCAGGAGACCCGGGTTCAGTCCCTGGGTTGGGAAGATGCCCTGGAGAAGGAAATGGCAACCCACTCCAGTATTCTTGCCTGGAGAATCCCATGGGCGGAGGAGCCTGGTGGGCTATAGTCCAAGGGGTCGAAAAGAGTCAGACATGACTGAAAGACTTCACTTTCACTTTCAAGAGACTTTAGGAGCTGAACTGTTGAAGACATGACCACCCTGCAATCAGGAAAGAAGTGATGCCTGGCCCTAAGAGGTGTCCACTCTTTGCAACACAAAAAGAGCTAAAAAGACCCTGATGCTGGGAAAGATTGGGGGCAGGAGCAGAAGGGGATGACAGAGGACATGAGCTTGAGCAAGCAAGTTTGAGTTGGTGATGGACATGGAAGCCTGGTGTGCTGTAGTCCATGGGGTCACAGAGTCGGACATGACTCAGCGACTGAACTGAAGTCCCAAGGAAAAGAAACCCAACCAGCACACAAACTGACTTCAGAATCAGCCAGGCCTCAGCTCGCCTGCCTGGAGATCCCAGCCACACAGCTTCGTGTCTCCAGGGCAGCTCGCAGGGTCCTGACTCCAACCAAAGGGTAACTGGGGCCTTCTCTCTGTGTTTACACAGAGAGAGACAAATGTCCTCTGTCTTGTCATGTAAGAACCCAACGCCCAGTGACATCTAATAGTAACCTAGATTCAAACATCTGAGCCTAGCCTACAACTGCAGGGCTACTGTAGGGTTATTACTTGAAACAGCAAAAACATGAGATGCAATCTAACATCCAGCCAAGTCAATTAAGTAAGAGCACTTGATTCCTTGTGAAGACTATCAACACAGAGAAAGGGCCAAGAAACAATGCTAAGTGGAAAGCAGGGCCCACAATGTTATACACCAAATACAGCTTATGAAAACCTGTATCTACACGTAGAAAACACAAATTATCATAGTTGTGTGGGAAGAAGATGGGCTGGTCTTTTATGGCCACTTTAAAAATAGAAAAAAAGAAAATAACAATATGATTTTTTTGAAAGGTAAGGCAGAATGATTACTTTCTTAAATGAATAAAGCAAGCCAGTATAGTGTTCTCAAGCGCCTCCAATGACAGAAGAGTCTCCTGTCTCCTGTACTCTGCACTAGCCTTCTAAAAAAGCAACTGTTGCCTCTCAACTTATATAGATGTTATGATAACTGCATCACCATCATAAATCAGCCTATTAGGTAACCTATTACCTAATTAGGTAACCAATTAGTCTGTAGGTCAATTAGGTTTCTCTGTAGATTTTATTAACCTGAATACCCACTTGGAAAATATAAACTGTCCTGTATTCACAGAGAAGGACTTGCGGACACAGAGGGAGGAGAGGATGGGATGAATTGAGAGAGTATCGTTGACATATATGTAGAATACCATGGGACTTCCCTGGTGGCTTGGTGTTAAAGAAACTGCCCACAATGCAAGAGACTTGGGTTGGATCCCTGGGTCAGAAAGATCCCCTGGAGAAGGGAATGGCAATCCACTCCAGTATTCTTTCCTGGAGAATCCCATGGACAGAGGTCCATGGGGCCACAAAGAGTCAGACACGACTGAGTGACTAACACACATATACACACAGACTACCATATGTAAAATAGATAGCTAGTGGGAATTTACTGTATAACAAAGAGAGCTCAGCTCAGGTGCTCTGTGATGACCTGGAGGGGTGGGATAGGGGTAGGAGTGGGAGAGAAGCTCAAGAGGGAGGAGATGTATGTATACTTACAGCTGATTCAAAAGCACGTTAAAAAGCAGAGACATTACTTGGTTGACAAAGTCCATCTAGTCAAAGCTATGATTTTTTCCAGTAGTCATGTACCGATATGAGAGCTGGACCATAAAGAAGGTTGAGAGCCAAAGAATTGATGCTTTCAAATTGTGGTGCTGGAGAAGACTCTTGAGAGTTCCTTGGACTGCAAGGAGATCAAACCAGTCAATCCTAAAGGAAATCAACCCTGAATATTCATTGGAAGGGCTGATGTTGAAGCTGAAGCTCCAATACTTTGGCCACCGGATGCAAAAAGCAGACCCATTGGAAAAGACCCTGATGCTGGGAAAGATTGAGGGCAGGAGGAAAAGGGGGTGGCAGAGGATGAAATGGTTAGATAGCATCACTGCATCAGTGGACATGAAGTTAAACCCCAGGAGACAGTGAAGGACAGGGGAGCCCGGCATGCTGCAGTTCATGAGGTTGCAAAGATTCAGACACAACTTAGCAACTTAACAACAAATAGCTGATTCACATTGTTGTACAGCAGAAACTAAGGCAACATTGTAAAGTTTAAAAATGCCCTGTATTGATCTAATAAAATCTTCCCCCATCCCAAAGCATTTCTCTGCACCTGGGATATAGTTATATTAGAGATCTAATTATATCTTCTCAGATGTAGAGCAGTGAGAGTGATGTTAAGACAGGCAGTCAAGAAAAGGAATGTAGATGCTGGGTAGTCCGTTTGTGTCTCAGTACCCACTCTACCACTTGTCAGCTGTGTGACCACAGAAAAGTCACTTAACCTCTCTATGCGTCTGTCTTTTTATCTGCAGAATAACAATTCTCAGAGGGTTGTTCTGAGAATTAAATGAGATAGCAATTAGAAAATACTTAGAACAGTACTTGGTATACATAGTAAGTGCCCAATAAATATAACTATTATTATTTATCACGATTTCTTTCACTTTAGCACAGTGTATCTGTTTTCCAACCCAACTTAATACTAGTCATTTTCAAAATATCAGAACCAAAATGGATGGGAGGTGGCACTTTCCAAATTATAATGTAAGTTATCAATAACTATGTTAGTTACACTGAAAATCTAAATCCAAACAGAAGAATTGTAGTTTTGTGACAGATGTACTACTTAGCAAGCACAAACACTAATGATTTCTGCTGAACCAAAGATTCATCTTGATGAAATAATAAAACAAAACTGTTTTAGTACTCAAAGTATTTAATATCATTTTACTTGGCTGACATAAATGAGACATCTATAAATGTTTTGCTCCAAATACTTTTAGGTCAAAAATATTCCCTTCAACCCCTGAGAATTTCTAAGCAGAAGCCCTTTATATTTCATCCATTCATTCAATTTCACTTCAGAAAAAGCATGTACCATCTGGAAAAGTAAAAACCCCCCTTAAGAATCTATCAAGTTATTTTCACTAATTTCAAAAAGCACTCTAATGTTTATGTGAGTGTCCTTTGTAAATTTTTAAATCCCATAAAAGGTTAACAGACATTGGTGTTTGTTTTTTTTTGTAAGACACAAAGTAGCTGAAACGACTGAAGTAGGGAAATTTAAGATACTGAAAGATCTGTAAATTTCCTTTGAACTCAATAACTATGATCATTTATATAGAAAAACACTCATTTCCCACTGATGACACTTCGAGCATCCTGACGTTTGGGCATAGCTCCGACTCTGGAAAGCCTTCCCCAGTCAAACCGTCCACTCCTCAAAGGCCACCTCTAGTCCCTCTTCTGTCCACCTCTCCTTCTCCAGTGACCATCTCTGGCTCTGAGCCTTCATCTTCCTGTGTCCCACCACTAAGGCACCAATACCAGAAAAGACCCATAATTCGCTTTGGGGCATGGTTAGAAATGATAAGATTTTCCCATTTCAGATATGTGACAGGTAGATTTCAGAGAAGGCCCTTAAGATTCCAGGTCTCTGGTGTAAACACACCTTGACCCCGTTTTTCGGCAAATGCTAATGTATGTACCACTGTGAAGGGATCTGTGATATATTGAAGGGAAATGCAACATATACCTTATATTTGAAATAAAATTAAAGTCTCAGGTCAGCTGATCTTAATGGAGACTAATCCAGGTGAGCCTGCTCTAATCACATATGCTCTTTAAAGCTGAGCTCAGAGTCAGAGACAAGAGAAGTCAAAGACGTTTGAGGAGTGAGAGGGATTAGACACAAAAGAGATCCTCAACAGCTGGCTTCAAAGTTGGAGGAGACAGTGCGGCAAGGAACGTGGACGGGGACGAACTGACAGGCAGGGGACAGGGACTTCAGTCCTACCACTGCAAAGAGCTGAACTCTGCCAACGATCTCAATAAGGCTCAAAAAAGTCCTCCCTCAGAGCATCTACTCAACAAACCAGCCCAGCTGATGCTTTGATTTCAGGGATCAGGGAACCAAAACTATCTCGTTGTGCCTGGACTTCTGACCTACAAAACCAGGAACTGATAAACCGGTGTTATCTAAGCCACAGAATTTGTGGTTATCTGTTATGATAGCAGAAGAAAACTACTATAATGTATGTAGGTCATTCTCTCCTTCTGGAAGGATTTTGGGAGGCCAGGGACAAGCGATAATCCACTGAAATAACTTAAGCATACTGCTGGAGACAGAACAGATATAAATACTTGCTGACTGAACTCAACAGAGACATAACTGAAGGCTGAGGACACTTTAGGAAGATTCCAGGCAGCCCTCAGGGCAGCACTGTGCTATGCCTACATTTGCTGTGGACCAGGGAACGAGGATGCAATGTTATGTTGGTGGTGGTGGTGGTTTAATCGCTGAGTCATTTCTGACTCTTTGTGACCCCATGGACTATAGCCCATCAGGTTCTTCTGTCCATGGGGATTGTCCAGGCAAGAATACTGGAGTGGGTTGCCATGCCCTCCGCCAGGGGATCTTTCCAACCCAGGGGCTGAACTTGCCTCCTGCCTTGCAGGCAGATTCTTTACCACTGAGCCATCTGGGAAGCCCTGGTTCTATGTTAGAACAGGGGGGAAATCTAAGACTTCTGGAGACAGAAGACAATTATTTTTTTCCTTCATGAGATACTGAGGGTGGGAGTCAGGTAACTGGCTATCCACTTCATTAGTTAAACACCAGCCAGGGAGAGAGGAACAAAGAAGTCACTATTCCCGGGAATGCCCTTCTCTTTCCAGCCCAAGAAAGGGCCGAGGCTGCTGAGATGGGGGAGACCTACAGGAAGAACCTAAGCAAACCTTCCCATTACTGAGAGCTCTAAGACCAGCAAGGTTGTGATGTCCACCCAGTGGGGTTACGGGAAATCCCCCTATTCGGAAGGCATTCATCCACTTTCTGAAGCTTGCTGTGGTGGTGGGAGTTGATGAGCGTGCTACCTTGGGTCAAGACAATCATTCCTCTCAATAGGTACTGACTACATTCTTTGGTCTTGGCACAGCTGGGTATCAAAACGCACTGAGCACATACTGGGAGAAAGTACTAGAGCCTGCTCTAATCACATATGCTCTTTAAAGCTGAGCTCAGAGTCAGAGACAAGAGAAGTCAAAGACGTTTGAGGAGTGAGAGGGATTAGACACAAAAGAGATCCTCAACAGCTGGCTTCAAAGTTGGAGGAGACAGTGCGGCAAGGAACGTGGACGGGGACGAACTGACAGGCAGGGGACAGGGACTTCAGTCCTACCACTGCAAAGAGCTGAACTCTGCCAACGATCTCAATAAGGCTCAAAAAAGATCCTCCCTCAGAGCATCTACTCAACAAACCAGCCCAGCTGATGCTTTGATTTCAGGGATCAGGGAACCAAAACTATCTCGTTGTGCCTGGACTTCTGACCTACAAAACCAGGAACTGATAAACCGGTGTTATCTAAGCCACAGAATTTGTGGTTATCTGTTATGATAGCAGAAGAAAACTACTATAATGTATGTAGGTCATTCTCTCCTTCTGGAAGGATTTTGGGAGGCCAGGGACAAGCGATAATCCACTGAAATAACTTAAGCATACTGCTGGAGACAGAACAGATATAAATACTTGCTGACTGAACTCAACAGAGACATAACTGAAGGCTGAGGACACTTTAGGAAGATTCCAGGCAGCCCTCAGGGCAGCACTGTGCTATGCCTACATTTGCTGTGGACCAGGGAACGAGGATGCAATGTTATGTTGGTGGTGGTGGTGGTTTAATCGCTGAGTCATTTCTGACTCTTTGTGACCCCATGGACTATAGCCCATCAGGTTCTTCTGTCCATGGGGATTGTCCAGGCAAGAATACTGGAGTGGGTTGCCATGCCCTCCGCCAGGGGATCTTTCCAACCCAGGGGCTGAACTTGCCTCCTGCCTTGCAGGCAGATTCTTTACCACTGAGCCATCTGGGAAGCCCTGGTTCTATGTTAGAACAGGGGGGAAATCTAAGACTTCTGGAGACAGAAGACAATTATTTTTTTCCTTCATGAGATACTGAGGGTGGGAGTCAGGTAACTGGCTATCCACTTCATTAGTTAAACACCAGCCAGGGAGAGAGGAACAAAGAAGTCACTATTCCCGGGAATGCCCTTCTCTTTCCAGCCCAAGAAAGGGCCGAGGCTGCTGAGATGGGGGAGACCTACAGGAAGAACCTAAGCAAACCTTCCCATTACTGAGAGCTCTAAGACCAGCAAGGTTGTGATGTCCACCCAGTGGGGTTACGGGAAATCCCCCTATTCGGAAGGCATTCATCCACTTTCTGAAGCTTGCTGTGGTGGTGGGAGTTGATGAGCAGTGCTACCTTGGGTCAAGACAATCATTCCTCTCAATAGGTACTGACTACATTCTTTGGTCTTGGCACAGCTGGGTATCAAAACGCACTGAGCACATACTGGGAGAAAGTACTCACAAGGCATACATCTGGCCGAGAACTCCGTGCGTGCTAGTGCATGCATGCTAAATCACTTCAGTCGTGTCTGACTCTTTGCAACCCCATGGACTGTAACCCACCAGGCTCCTCTGTCCATGGGATTCTCCAGGCAAGAACACTGGAGTGGACTGCCATTTCCTCTTCCAGCCAAGAATATATAAAGAACTCTTATACTTTAGTTCCCTGGTGGCTCCGTGGTAAAGAACCCACTTGCCAACCCAGAAGGCTTGGGTTTGATCCCTGGGTCAAGAAGATCCCCTGGAGAAGGAAATGGGGAAATACTGTTTCAAAAACACTGTTTAACAGAGAAATCCAAACACACGCAAAAGAATACGCTCTGTAAGAAAAGAAACAGTGTTAGTTACTCAGTAGTGTCCCACTTTTTGTGACCCATGGACTGCAGCTCACCGGGCTCCTCTGTCCATGGGATTCTCCAGGTAAGAAGATTGGAGTGACTTGCCATTCCCTTCTCCAAGGGATCTTCCCAACCCAGAGATCAAACTCAGGTCTCCGGCACTGCAGCCAGATTCTTCACGGTCTGAACCTCCAGGGAAGCCCTATGCTCTGTATGATTCCATTTATATTCTGCTCAAAAAGACAAAGTCAGTCTATGGTGGGAGAAGTCAGAGTAGCAATTACCTCCAGCTGGGAGGGAAGAAAGTACCAACTGGAAAGGTCACCAAGGAATATCCTGGGGCTCTTAGAAATGCTCTCTATCCTAATCTGGATGGTGGCTACATAGGTGGGTACATATGTAAAATCACTGGTCTATACTCTTAAGATTTTGGCATGTCACTGTACGCAAATCATACATAAAATTTTAAAAGGAAAAAAGTGCACTACCAATTACTAATGGAGAAAACCATAGACAGCTAATAGACTATCCTTCTGGGTGAAGGATGCTACACCTTGTGTTGGAGAGCACAAAGTAACACACTCCATCTTTGCTCTCTCGCGGCTTTAAATAAAATACAGGAGCCAAGAAAAACACTTATCTAACCAAGCTACTCTTGTGCTGCAAATACTTTTCTGGAATCGTGGAGCCCGGATCGCCCAGATGCGGTGAAGTCGTGCCAGGCGCTGTGCTCAACAGCTTTAAGACCATGATCTCATTGAATCCTCATAACAACCCCATGAGGTAAGACCAAACCCACTCTGGGGCAGGGAAACTAAAGGTCAAAAAAGCACTTTCCTGAGGATGAGGGAAACCATCCGTAGCAGTACATCTTTATATTCCTCCACACGGTTCATTAGGGCGCTCTGTACCTCACAGGCATCTGGTAAATGTCTGAAGAAAGGACCAAGGCGAGAAACACGCGAATTTCTGCTTAACTGAAACTCACATTAAGAAGTCCGGAGCCTCGCTCCAAACGAGACCTCGAAGGGAAGACGTGGCCCTAAAATTAAGGCAATAACAGCCTCCCCACCTCCCCTGTTCTCCTTCTGGACAATGCAACGCGGGTGGTTCTTTAACCAAACTCCACGTAGGCAAAGTAAGAGGGTGCGGAAAAAACTTTCACTTGCACCAGAGACCGTAACTACCAAAAAGGTGTGACTGTAAAGCCCCGCCCACACGAAACGCCCAGCCTCGCTGAGCCCCACCCACTCGAGCCCGCGCATGTGCCCTCGAGGCCCCTGGACAGGGCGGGGGAAGGATGGGCTTCCGCGCACGCGCAAATTAGGCGAGCGACAGCGTACCTGCGCAAAGCCGGAGGCGGACACTTTTTTCTTCTTGCCGGCGCTGTAGCCCCCGGCGCTGCTGCCGTTGTGGGAAGGACTGGCCGGCCTCTTCTTGCTGTTCCGGGCTATCCCCGGAGTGGACGTGGTGGCCACAATGGGAATCTGAGCCGCCATTCCCACCCTGTGCCTTGCTCCTCCCCCCAACTGGGGTCCCAGTGCAGGCCCTGGAACTTCCGGCCCGCTGTACTTCCGTCTCGACGGTTTGAAAACCTGGCCCGGACTCATAGAGCGTGCGTTACTTCTCTCTGGGCCAGATCTAAAAGGCGGAGCTCGGAGCAGTCTGTTCCTTCTGGGCGGGACGGCGTCTGCCAGGGCCAAATGCAGCTCCTCCCGCGTTCCGACGCCGGGCAAGTGCTAGGACATCCCCAGGGACGGAGGATTAGACCATCATAACTACCAAAAAGGTGTGACTGTAAAGCCCCGCCCACACGAAACGCCCAGCCTCGCTGAGCCCCACCCACTCGAGCCCGCGCATGTGCCCTCGAGGCCCCTGGACAGGGCGGGGGAAGGATGGGCTTCCGCGCACGCGCAAATTAGGCGAGCGACAGCGTACCTGCGCAAAGCCGGAGGCGGACACTTTTTTCTTCTTGCCGGCGCTGTAGCCCCCGGCGCTGCTGCCGTTGTGGGAAGGACTGGCCGGCCTCTTCTTGCTGTTCCGGGCTATCCCCGGAGTGGACGTGGTGGCCACAATGGGAATCTGAGCCGCCATTCCCACCCTGTGCCTTGCTCCTCCCCCCAACTGGGGTCCCAGTGCAGGCCCTGGAACTTCCGGCCCGCTGTACTTCCGTCTCGACGGTTTGAAAACCTGGCCCGGACTCATAGAGCGTGCGTTACTTCTCTCTGGGCCAGATCTAAAAGGCGGAGCTCGGAGCAGTCTGTTCCTTCTGGGCGGGACGGCGTCTGCCAGGGCCAAATGCAGCTCCTCCCGCGTTCCGACGCCGGGCAAGTGCTAGGACATCCCCAGGGACGGAGGATTAGACCATCCCACGATCTGTTCTGATTAAGTGAATTTTTAAAAAGTTAACCACCACGTTGTCTCTTCTCAGGTCAGAAGATTGATCCCTTTTGTTGTCTGTAAGTATACTTGTAAGTATACAAGTAAGGGCATTGTCTGTGGACCAGTACTGCCAGGCTCCTGGCTCTCCCTTTAAACGCAGCCTTGTTGCTCAGAAGTTTGTGTTTCATGGTACCAAGATAAACTTGAAGGGTAGAGTGGCTGCTAACCTTGTAGGGGTCACCGACCCCACTGAGCATCTGAGCTCCCCCTCCACACCTCGTGCAAGTGTACGGTTCAGTCCAGTCGCTCAGTTGTATCCGACTCTTTGCGACCCCATGAACCGCAGCATGCCAGGCCACCCTTTCCATCACCAACTCCCGGAGTCCACCCAAACCTATGTCCATCAAGTTGGTGATGCCGTTCAACCATCTCATCCTCTGTCGTCCCCTTCTCCTCCTGTCCCCATTCTTTCCCAGCATCAGGGTCTTTTTAAATGAGTGAGCTCAACATCAGTCCTTCCGATGAACACCCAGGACTGATCTCCTTTAGAATGAACTGGTTGGATCTGCTTGCGGTCCAAGGGACTCTCAAGAGTCTTCTCCAACACCACAGTTCAAAAGCATCAATTCTTCGGTGCTAAGCTTTCTTTATAGTCCAACTCTCACATCCATACATGACCACTGGAAAAACCATAGCCTTGACTAGACAGACCTTTGTTGGCAAAGTACTGTCTTTGCTTTTGAATATGCTATCTAGGTTGGTCATAACTTTCCTTCCAAGGAATAAGCGTCTTTTAATTTCATGGCTGCAATCACCATCTGCAGTGATTTTGGAGCCCCCAAAAATAAAGTTAGCCACTGTTTCCCCATCTATTTCCCGTGAAGTGATGGGACCAGATGCCATGATCTTCATTTTCTGAATGTTGAGCTTTAAGCCAACTTTTTCTACTCTCCTCTTTCACTTTCATCAAGAGGCTTTTTAGTTCCTCTTCACTATCTGCCATAAGGGTGGTGTCATCTGCATATCCGAGGTTATTGATATTTCTCCTGGCAGTCTTGATTCCAGCTTGTGCTTACTCCAGCCCAGCATTTCTCATAATGTACTCTGCATATAAGTTAAATAAATTGAAAATGAAGTTGCTCAGTCATATCCAACTCTTTGCGACCCCATGCACTGTAGCCTACCAGGTTCCTCCGTCCATGGGATTTTCCAGGCAAGAGTACTGGAATTGGTTGCCATTTCCTTCTCCAGGATATCTTCCTGGCCCAGGGATTGAACCCAGGTCTCTCCTGCATTGTAAGCAAGATGCTTAGACGTACTCATTTTCCTGTTTGGAACCAGTCTGTTCGTCCATGTCCAAGTCTAACTGTTACTTCCTGACCTGCATACAGGTTTCTCAAGAGGCAGGTCAGGTGGTCTGGTATTCCCATCTCTTTCAGAATTTTCCCCAGTTTATTGTGATCCACACAGTCAAAGGCTTTGGCATAGTCAATAAAGCAGAAATAGATGTTTTTCTGGAACTCTCTTGCTTTTTTGATGATCCAATGGATGGTGGCAATTTGATCTTTGGTTCCTCTGTCTTTTCTAAAACCAGCTTGAACATCTGGAAGTTCATGATTCACGTATTGATGAAGCCTGGCTTGGGTAATTTTAAGAATTACTTTACTAGCATGTGAGATAGTGCAATTGTGCAGTAGTTTGAGCATTCTTTGGCATTGCCTTTCTTTGGGATTGGAATGAAAACTGACCTTTTCCAGTCCTGAGGCCACTGCCAAGTTTTCCAAATTTGCTGGCAAATATTGAGTGCAGCACCTTCACAGCATCATCTTTCAAGATTTGAAATAGCTCCACTGGAATTCCATCACCTCCACTAGCTTTGTTTGTAGTGATGCTTCCTAAGGCCCATTTGACTTCACATTCCAAGATGTCTGGCTCTAGGTGAGTGATCACACCATCATGATGATCTGAGTCGTGAAGATCTTTTTTATACAGTTCTTGTGTGTATTCCTGCCACCTCTTCTTAATATCTTATGCTTCTGTTAGGTCCCTACCATTTCTGTCAAGTATGATCTGCAAAAACCTGTTTATAAACTTAAGTGGAATACCACCACCACCCTCGCCGTCCTCAGTTACTAGACATGTACTACTTTATATGCCCTCAAAGGTTTGTGACTTAAGTTGGTAGGCTAATTTATTTGGCTTCTGCTGGAACATAAGCTGTATGAGGGGAAACCAGTTATGTTTTCCTCACTTTTCTTTCCCAGGTTCACAAGTACCTTGCAAGTTGTTGTTACATTATATGTATTTTTATAATGAAGTAATTAAAAACTGAATGAACTTATAACTGGTTGAAGCTGCTGTTTTCTGACAGGAAAGGGGTATTTGTGAATCTGGATATTTGAAAGAAATAGGCTGCAAAATGACTTAAAGGTGAGAGAAAGAACAGTTAGGAAACTAGTAGTAATGTTACTCAGAGAAGGCAATGGTACCCCACTCCAGTCCTCTTGCCTGGAAAATCCCATGGATGGGGGAGCCTGGTAGGCTGCAGTCGACGGGATCGCAAACAGTCGGACATGACAGAGCGACTTTTCACCTTTCGTTTTCATGCATTGGAGAAGGAAATGGCAACCCACTCCAGTATTCTTGCCTAGAGAATCCCAGGAACAGGGGAGCCTGATGGGCTACCATCTATGGGGTCGCACAGAGTCGGACATGACTTAAGCGACTTAGCAGTAGCAGTAGCAGCAGTAATGTTACTGACATCTTTTCTCCTTTAGAGAAAAGAATAGCCTACCACTGTTGAAATGTTCCCTTCTGTGCTCCAGTCTCCACCCCCTCTTGACCTAAATCTAGTCTTCCTCATTCCTTATTTCAGTACCTAACACCTCCAGCGGGCTAGTCACCTAAGCCAGAACCTAGGTAGTGATCCTGGCCTCTTGGGTCCATTCTCTTCTCATTCTGGGTAACGACCCCTTCACTTCTGTTCCTATCCTGGTGAATCCATTGACCCTCATCTGGATCCTTGCAACACACAAACTCTTTTTTTGTTGTTTTAACTTTTTTTAAAATTTTTATTTTATATTGGATTTACACTGTTATCTCACAATGCCCCTTTATGTCAGTTTGAACTTTTGTCTTTTCCAATACCACCCTGATGACAGACCACCCTTCGTACTGGTTTCCAGAATGGTCTGACTAGATCACAGAGCTAATCACATCACCTGTGTTCTTCAGGGGCCTTTTACTTTGGCATATAAGTTTCTTATGGAGGTGATAGAATTCCAGCTGAGCTATTTCAAATCCAAAAAGATGATACTGTGAAAGTGCTGCAGTCAGTATACCATCAAATTTGGAAATTTGGAAATTCAGCAATGGCCACAGGACCGGGAAAGGTCAGTTTTCATTCTAGTCCCAAAGAAGGGCAATGCTAAAGAATGTTCACACTACCACACAACTGCACTCATTTCACATGCTAGCAAAGTAAAGCTCAAAATTCTCCAAGCGAGGCTTCAATAGTACATTAACTGAGAACTCCCAGATGTTCAAGCTGGATTTAGCAAAGGCAGAGGAACCAGAGATCAAATTGCCACCATCCACTGTTTCATAGAAAAAGCAAGAGAATTCCAGAAAAATGTCTGCTTCATTGACTACACCCAAGTCTTTGACTACGTGGATCACAGCAAAGTGTAGAAAATTTTTAAAGAGATGGGAATACTAAACCACCTTACCTGCCCCAGAGAAACCTGGATGTGGGTCAAGAAGCAACAGTTAGAACTAGATATGGAACAATGGACTGGTTCCAAATTCAGAAAGGAGTATGTCAAGGCTGTATATTGTCACCCTGCTTATTTAACTTATATGCAGAGTACATCATGCAAAATGCCAGGCTGGATGAAGCACAAGCAAGAATCAAGATTGCCAGGAGAAATATCAATAACCTCAGATATGCAGATGACACCACCCTTATGGCAGAAAGCAAAGAAGAACTAAAGAAGCTCTTGATGAAAGTGAAAGAGGAGAGTGAAAAAGTTGGCTTAAAGCTCAACATTCAGAAAACTAAGATCATGGCATCTGGTCCCATAACTTTGTGGAAAATAGATGGGGAAAAAGAGGAAACGGTGACAAACTTTATTTTCTTGGGCTCCAAAGTCACTGCACATTGTGACTGCAGCCATGAAATTAAAAGATGCTTGCTCCTTGGAAGAAAAGTTATGACCAACCTAGACAGCATATTAAAAAGCAGAGACTTTACTTTGCCAATAAAGGTCCATCTAGTCAAAGCTATGGTTTTTCCAGTAGTCATGTATGGATGTGAGAGTTGGACTGTGAAGAAAGCTGAGCACCAAAGAATTGATGCTTTTGAACTGTGGTGTTGGAGAAGACTCTTGAGAGTCCCTTGGACTGCAAGGAGATCCAACCAGTCAATCTTAAGGGAAATCAGTCCGAAATCATTCATTGAAAGGACTAATGCTGAAGCTCCAATACTTTGGCCACTTGATGCAAGGAACCAACTCACTGGAAAAGACCCTGATTCTGGGAAAGATTGAATGCAGGAGAGGAGGGTGACAGAGGGCAAGATGATTGGATGGCATCACCGACTCGATGACATGAGTTTGTGCAAGCTCTGGGAGTTGGTGATGGACAGGGGATCCTGGCTTGCTGCAGTCCATGGTGTTGCAAAGAGTCAGACACAAGTCAACAACAACATACAGTTCTTAATAATTGCCTCTGCCCCCTTCTCTTGTTTCATACCAAACATTTAATTCTCTGTGCTCTGGGTGGGCCTAACTCTTGCCTAGAGTGTACATTCATTCTGGTAATTCTTCATAGTTTCATTTCCATTATTTCCTAAGAATGCTGTAGTTCAGATGCTACTTCCAGTGAAAAGCTCCCTGCCACCTGATGCCCCTTCCTTTTCCCTCCCTGCCTGTGCCCACCCTGTGCATGCCTCCCAGAGGGCATGGGCACCTTCCCATGATCCCCTAAATCATAAGTGTTCACTGAGTTCACACACTTATCCCCTGCTTCCGAGGAGTCAGACAAGTGGGTACCTCACCATCTGGCTTCCCAGCACAAAATTCAGTCCTGAGTCTGTCTCATCCTTTCTTCTTGAATTCCTTCCCTTGGAACTCTGAAACACCAACATCCTTTTTTTTTTTCCTAACCACTGATCCTTTCTTTGACAGTTTTTTTCTTTTACCAAGTGGTTTCTAATCACACTATACTTTTTTCAAAATATAGGTTATGTAGACATGCTCCCTGGACTTCCCAGATGGCCCAAGTGGTAGTGAATTTGCCTGCCAGGGCACAAGGCTTCAGAGATATGGGTGTGATCCCTGGGTTGGGAAGATCCCCTGGAGAAGGAAATAGCAACTTGCTCAGGTATTCTTGCCTGAAGATCCCATGGATAGAGGAGCCTGTCAGGCTGCAGTCCTTGGGGTCACAAAGAGTCAGACACAACTGAGCACACGTACACCACACTAGACATACTCCTCCTCCAGCAGATAGGTTTTTACAATTTCCCAAATGTTTCTAAAGATCAAGTCAGGTTTGGAAGCAGCTCCTCCTGCTCAGTCCTTACTTAATAGTTCCTCACTGCTTGGTTAAAGGCCCTCTGCCCTCCACACTTTGTACTCTCCCCAGACATTTCACCAACTCACAGGGGGTTCAAGTGCCATCTAAATGAAGATGACTTTCAGATTTATATCTTTTATCTGAGTCTTTCTCCAAAGATGCATATATCCAGATATAAAATTCCCCACCTGGATATGAATTCAGATGCCTATAGTCATCTCACAGTCAACATGGCAAAAACACAATTTGTCTTTCTCCCTGCTCCTCCAAAGCACACTCCTCCCTACTGTTTCCTATCACAATAAGTGCCACCATTATCCACCAGTTGTTCAAACTGGAAACCTGGACGTCATTCTTGACTCCTCCCTTTTGGTCACCTCCACCCTGTAACCCCATTCCAGCCACCATCGTCTCTCTCTGCTGCTGCTAAGTCAGTTCAGTCATGTCTGACTCTGTGCAGCCCCATAGACGGCAACCCACCAGGCTCCCCCATCCCCAGGAGTCTCCAGGCAAGAACACTGGAGTGGGTTGCCATTTCCTCCTCCAATGCATGAAAGTGAAAAATGAAAGTGAAGTCGCTTAGTCACATCCAACTCTTTGTGACCCCATGGACTGCAGCCTAGCAGGTTCCTCTGTCCATGGGATATTCCAGGCAAGAGTACTGGAGTGGGTTGCCATTGGCTTCTCCCCACCTCTCTCTAGGACTCCCATATTGCCTTTTATCTTTTGGATTCCTGTGGTCCCTCCAACCCAATCCCGCATGCAATTCCACTTGACCTTTTGTACAGTACAGATGTGCATGTGTTATCGTGCCCTCTGCTTGAAACCCTTTAGTGGCTTCCCCTGGTCCCTAGAGTGAAGTCCAGCGTCCAAGCATGGATTAGCAGGCCTTCAGGAAGCTACCCCCGTCTCCAACCTTGCCTCTCACCAACCTTGCCTCTCACCAGCTCCCTACCCTCCAGTCCAGTTTTTACTTTTTTGTCGGTTCCACCAATCAGCTGTATTCCCTCCTCCCTCAGGGCCTTCACCCACGTTGCTACTACTTCTCCCTGGAAGTTGCTTTTCTCCCCACCCCACCCTCATTTCTTTCCACTCACCCTTCCTGTCTTGGCTGACATTCTGTGATTTTAGCCCTCTCCATCTCTCTGGCTTGGTTAAAAGCTCTGTTCTGTGTTCCCATCACTGTTAGTCATCCAGTATCTATGAAGCAGTTGTAATATGTCCAGCCCTGAGGGTAGAGCCAAGGACAAACAAAACAAGAGTACTCCCTGCTCTCAGGAAGCTCCCTCAGGAAGTCTAGCTGGGGAGCAGACATTAGATTTGTCTTCTCAGCTGGACAGAAGCCATCTGTGGCAGTGACTAGGGCTATCGAGGATGGAGTGGCTGAGCAGCCAGAGATGATGAAGAACAAGGAGAAGAAGAGATGCAGGAGCACAACCACTCAAGGGAGCAAAAAGGTTCAGACTGGGGAGAAACCTGTCGCATGGCCACCTTGGCAGAGCCATCGCTGCACACCGTGGGCACAGGCCGAGGATCCACACCCGCCGTGGGCGTGGCCAGGCTCCTCTGTCCGTGGGATTCTCCAGGCAAGAACACTGGAGTGGGTTGCCACTTCCTCCTCCAGGGGATCTTCCTGATCCAGAAACTGAACCTGTGTCTCCTTGCTTTGGCAGGCAGGTTCTTTACCACTGAGCTGCCTGGGAAGCCCCTGGATGTGGCTCACACATGCTGGAGAGGAGATATGTGAACACTGATGACCCGTATTCTGCTAGCTTTCATGCAGAGGCAGGGCCTCAGCCTTCCCTAAGTCCCCTCTGCAGTTTTTCTTGAGAACTTGCAGGGCACATCTGCTGTAGCATGAGGCCTCTCTGTGGACTTCCTCTGCAGCCTTCTTGCTGGTACCCGTGGCTCCCGTGTCCCTCACCCATGCCACCTTTCCTTTGCTGAAAGCTGCTGGTGCCCTCACTGTGACCGCCAATTAAGTATCTTTAACCAGAGTCTCAATCACAGTTAAGACATAATAATTAAGAATAAATAGAGTTGGGACTTCCTTAGTGGTCCAGTGGCTAAGACTCCACGCTCCCAATGCAGGGGACCTGGGCAGAATCCCTGGTCAGGGAACTAGATCCTGTGCGCCACAACTAAGACCTAGCACAGCCAAATTCGTAAATGTTAAATAAAAAGAATAAATACAATTGACCTTGAACAACATGGGTTTGAACTGTGTGGGGCCATTTACACAAGGATTTTTTTTTTTTTTTTTTGATAAATACATACTACAGCTACTAAGGCTGAGCACCAAAGAACTGATGCTCTTGAACTGCAGTGCTGGAAAAGACCCTGGAGAGTCCCTTGGACAGCAAGGAGACCTTGAACAACATGGGTTTGAACTGTGTGGGGCCATTTACACAAGGATTTTTTTTTTTTTTTTTTGATAAATACATACTACAGCTACTAAGGCTGAGCACCAAAGAACTGATGCTCTTGAACTGCAGTGCTGGAAAAGACCCTGGAGAGTCCCTTGGACAGCAAGGAGACCAAACCAGTCAATCCTAAAGGAAATCAACCCTGGATATTCATTGGAAGGACTGATGCTGAAGTTGAAACTCCAACATTTTGGCCACCTGATGTGAAGAGCCAGCTAATTAGAAAAGACTCTGATGCTGGGAAAGACTGAGGGCAGGAGGAGAAGGGGATGACAGAGGATGAGATGGTTGGATAGCATCTCTGACTTGATGGACATGATTTTGAGTAAACTCCAGGAGTTGGTGATGGACAGGGAGGCCTGGTGTGCTGCCATTCATGGAGTCACAAAGAGTCGGACACGTCTTAGTAACTGAACAAGAAACAATACAGTCTGGGCTGATTGAATCTACAGATGTGGAACCATGCATCTGGAGGGCTTCCTATAAAGTTATATGCAGATTTTCAATGACTCATGGGTGGGCCTCCCCTCCCCCCAACCCCCATGTTTTTCAAGGCTCAACTTGATGAGCTTTTAAGCTATTCCATCTCATCTGAGATATAATGTTATCTACTCAATCATCTCATCAGTCTCAGGAAGAATGGTGGGTGTTGGGATCATGTTATAGGATGGAGGACACACTGTCTGTCTTCTCTTGATAACATGTGTAAAGTACAATGGGCGTTGCTCTCTGTATGGTCAGTGGCTGCTCCAGTTGGTATGGGACTCTCCTTGACACAAACGTTGAAGCTGCAGTCAAGACCCTCAAAATCCCCAACTCCCAGCCGCCAGGAGAGGAGCAGAGTGTGCAGTGCCTGTCTAGACTATAGAGGTGTACAGGCCAAAATAGCCCAGGGCTACCAGTCTAATCTGGATCTGTTCTTTGGACATCACCTCCCTCTGATCTCTCTGTTCCCACCTTTAAACCAAGTGAGATGTCCCTGAAGGACATGCTCCCAGCTGCCTGTTTCTTCCATCACAGACACGTGTAGTGTGGATTTTAGGCTCACTTGGGCAGAAACAGTTTTCGGAGCTTTGCACGCCCCGCAGTGATGATCTGCTGAGGGCTTTACTATACCGGTGTGCTGCGGGCCTGCCCTACTTGCCATGTACCCGTGGGCAGGCTGCGCACAGCTCAACTCTGGATGCACCTTTTATATCAGCTATGATATGATGGCAACCCCTCTAGCTGGGCATCGCACCTGTCACAGTCACACCTGGCAGCCAGGCTCGTGCAGTCTTCTCTCTGAATTTTGGCCTCAATGGGTAATATTGCTTTGCAAAGTCTGAATGAGAGAAAATAGTTTTAAGGGCCTCTATGTACTATAGTACTCTTGCCTGGGAAATCCCATGGATAGAGGAGACTAGTGGGCCACAGTCCATGGGGTCACAAAGAGTCGGACACAACTTGGAGACTAAATAACAGTAACAACATGGTTTCTGGAATTACTCCTTAAACCCATTCATGTTATATAAACACAAATTTAACATTACAAATATGCCCCAAAATGCTGACCTATGTCTCCCCAAATAGTGGGGTTCTTCCCTTTAATTCTGAGGGCGAGTGTCATGCTCCGGGGATAGTATTTTCTCATCCTGATCAGCCCCATACCCTTCTCTGAGCACTGGTCCTGCCCTTGTCTCTTACCAGAGGCCCCACCCATTACTAAAATGAATTACTTAGCGTTTAGCATTTACTCTTTGTGCATATTATAGAGAAAGAAAACAATTGTGATTACTATAATTCTGTGTCTCTGAGGTTGCCTCCCTATTTTGCTCTCTGCAAACCTCAAATTTGCTAATCCCTGGGCTGTGGCAACACCTGCCCTCTTAATGTCAGCCGGCTTCAGTTTTCCCTGTGTGTCATGGTTCCGAAATCTGCTGCGATGTTGTTGGGTTTTGTTTGTTTTTACTCACCCATGACATTTTGTTTCCACCAGCATCAGCTGTACTTATACTTTGAGGTAGCAGTGGAGACAGTCAGTCCAAAAGTTTTGCGGATAGTTGGTTGTGGAATAAAACAGGGATGATACAGAGGCCCAGAGATGTTCATTTTCTAAGCTTGCAAAGAAATCCTCAGAAGACTCTAAGGAGCTGAGATCTCCTTCCAGGTATTCTTCATTCTACGTCCTTACAAGACCTTGCTCTTCCTGCTCCAAGGCCGGTGAACCGGCCAGCCCAGATCCCAGAGTGTGCCCGGCTTGGGGACGAGTTCAGGGCCAGAAGAGCACATAGACGGCCAAGGAAGGGAGACCTGTTCCGGGCAAAGGGCCAGCAGCAGCCACCTTTCTCCTTAGTGGGACACTGGGAGGCCCCAAGAGCTGTGGAGGGCACAGAAGCCCCCACACCCACCTTGCCCAAGGAAACCTGGCTAGCTGATGGGGTTTCCTTATCAACCCAATAATGGGTTGCCATTATTTGGAAGAGCAGAAATGGAACATGTGATGTCACTCACCATTTTTTAGAAAATTATTCATTCTATAAAGTCTCAAACTACTTACGAGGCCCTATGACCAGTCTCATTATCTTTTCTATTTAACTCTTACTGAGGCACACTTGAATGGGTGCTGGCCAAGTCCAGCCACCCTGGCCTCCCATCTTGCTCGTCTCAGGGTTCCTGGAGCACAACCCCCCCAACATCACCCCAGCTCCTGAAGTGTCTACTCTGAGTCTATCCCTGAATCTGAGTCAAATGGCTCCTGACCTCTCACCTTAGCCCACATTTACCTTTGCAACTCTGATCCCATTGTGGAGCCATTTCTGAAATGGTCCATTTGATTCTCCACCTACTTGTGCTAAGGATCTGAACTTTTGGTAAGGATTGGGAATCATCAGTGTGAATGGAGCATCTGAATGTTTGCATGCCGCTCTAAGACAAGGAACTTCTCGTGAGTTGGAGCTGGTGTGTAAGGCGTTTTCCCTGTACCGAATGGCCCTGTACCAATACTCACTTGGAGTGGTCGCCTTCTGTTTTTCACTTCTGCCATTAAAGAGTTGGCTTTAGATTTCTCTCCTAGCACATCCATATGCTTAGCAGATTGTCTCTTTTTAATATGCTGTGGACTAAAGTGACAGATCCCCAAAGGTGTTAGAAGTATGTCTAAAATCATCACAGATGCCCATGCGAGAGGCCTTGGGGTGAGTATTCATGGACCAGGGCATGCGCTTTGGTGTATAGACTTTGAAGATTTCATTTGGTGAATCAAGGACTTTCTTTTTTTAAGTCTTGTAACTTGCTTTTTACTTCATCTCTGAAATGAGTTAGCCAATCCTGTTTATCTGAGTTTTCAGAGAATAAAATAAAAATAAACTTTTATTAAAGCATAACTCACATACCAAAATTACTCAGATCATAAGTGTACAGAAAGATGAATTTCGGCAATCTGGTTCAAGGAGTAGAACATCATCAGTGCCTTAAAAGCCCTCTGTTTTATGCCCATTGCCAACCTCTTCTCCCCACTACTCGAAGAATCAGTCATGCAGCTCTGCTTCATTTTCATTGCTGTATAATTTTGCATTGTGAGAATACACCACAGTGTGTCTGTCCCTCTGCTGGAAACTTAGGTGGTTTCCAAGGTTTGGGGGTTCTGTTGGGTTACCCTGCTATGAACACTGTGCACACCTTCTGAGGCACTCATGTACACATTTCTGTTGGTAATGCCAAGAATGGAATTGCTGGGTCATAGACTATGGCTTAATAAATCCCTCCAAAGTTTTGGTAAGTGATTGTACCAATTTATCTTCCCACTAGCAGCAAATTAGAGTTCTAATTACTCCAAATGATCAAAGAACTTTTCATTGAATTTTACAGTAAGTTACTGTGTTGCCAAATAAATGTGCCTAGTGAGAGGAGAGGCAGTGGAGTGTGGCAGAAATCATGATAAAGGGAAACCTCAGGCAAAGTGGGAAATCATTCTGGATCATGAAGTCCTCATTTCTGAAGCAGAGCTAATCTCTAAGATCACTTTCATCTTTAACTCTCTTGGCTCATTTTCTGATTCTCTTAAGAAGTGCTTTGTTCGTCATATAATTTCTGGTGTGGTGGACACTAAGCAACAGATGTATACATGTGGGTCATCAGTGTCTGGCTTCAAGTGTAAGAGGCTGCCCTGGAGCAAGGATGCTGACTGCTGAAGGGCTTAGGAAGGGCAGGTGAAAGAAATTTGCAAGAAGAGTTCTTGGGTCCAGAGTGTTCTAGGCAGCAAGGCTGAGCTATCAGAACAAATGGTCCGAGTCCAAAAGTAGCCAAGGAAGAGGCAATGCTTGAGCCATTTTGGGCGAGTCACCTCACTGCTTGGCCACACAAACCCACCTCCTCTGTGCCCAGCCAGACAAGGCAGGTGGCTGCCCGCCTTCTGTTTCAACGCTCCACTGCATCAAAGTTCGGGCTCAGTCTTTGGCTTGATGGAGCCTTTGGTTGTGCTGAGGCCCAAGCTGCAAAAGAGACTTGGAAAATGAGGACCTGGCATTTTCAGCTTCTGCAGAGGGAAGGGTGCCCTAAACCTGAGTGGTACTACTAGGATATTGTTACTGATGGTAACAAGAGCTGGAGCGGTGAGCAGTTGTCACCCTTCCTGGATTTTTTTTTTTTTTAATCACAACTAAAGAGGATTAAGATACTCTTTTATTCCTCATTGTTTTCTAAAGTTAAAGCTCCAGGATCTGGACCTTAGATCAGTGACACAGCTTCTCAAAACCATGCCAGGTATGTAGGAGGACTGACTGAACCAAGTGCAGCTGAAGCAAGGCCCTAAAGCTCCCCACTGTCAGAAGAAGCTGTCTAACAGGGGCAGTGTTTGTTCTCAGGCCTAGAGCTCAATAACTTACAATTCCTCAGTTAAAAGTTTGTCTCCTAGTAGTCATGTATAGATGTGACAGTTAGACCATAAAGAAGACTGAGTGCCAAGGAATTGGTGCTTTAGAACTGTGGTGTTGGACAAGACTTTTGAGAGTTCCTTGGACTGCAAGATCAAACCAGTCAACCCTAAAGGAAATCAATCCTGAACATACATTGGAAGGACTGGTGCTGAAGCTGAAGTTCCAATACTTTGGCCACCTGATGCAGAGCTGACTTTTTGGAAAAGACCCTGATGCTGGGAAAGATTGAGGGCAGTGGGAGAAGGGGACAATAGAGGAGATGGTTGGATGGCATCACCAACTCAATGGACATGAGCTTGAGCAAGCTCCAGGAGGTGGTGAAGGACAGGGAAGCCTGGCATGCTACAGTCCATGGGGTCACAAAGAGTCAGACAGGAGTAAACAAACCAACTCCTTCACACAAAGACTTCATCAGGTCAGGTACTCATTCTGACAGTGGTGGAGATGTGCTTCCTTCCCACTGGGCCCAGATGCACAGCTGCAAACTGACAAGTGCATGCTTCCCAGTGTCTCCCCCCTTAGCCCCCAGCCCAGCCCTCCCGGCCACTCTCCTGCAGCTGGGCAGACCTGTGAAAGGAAGGAAAGGGGCAGGGCACAACTTTTGAAAGGATGAAATAGCCCAAGGACACAACATAAGCTGATTAGAATCCAACAGGACAAGACTCGGAGAAGGCAATGGCACCGCACTCCAGTACTCTTGCCTGGAAAATCCCATGGACAGAGGAGCCTGGTAGGCTGCAGTCCATGGGGTCACGAATAGTCGGACATGACTGAATGACTTCAGTTTTACTTTTCACTTTCATACATTCGAGAAGGAAATGGCAACCCACTCCAGTGTTCTTGCCTGGAGAATCCCAGGGATGGGAGAGCCTGGTGGGCTGCCATCTCTGGGGTCGCACAGAGTCAGACATGACTGAAGTGACTTAGCAGCAGGATAAGACTTGACCTTGATCCTGAATCAGCAAGTGAAATGACACACCCAGAGGTGCCAAGACAGTTCCAAGGCACTCTTTAAAGTCCAAGAAGTGGGTGGTAGCCCAAATCTTGGAAATCTTGCCCTTTACCCAAAATAGTTGGAATAGTCCTCCCACTCATTAGCATGTGAAATTACCCAGCCTATAAAAACTAATACCTGAATGGTCTAGTGGTTTTCCCTACTTTCTTCAATTTAAGTCTGAATTTGGTAATAAGGAGTTCATGATCTGAGCCACAGTCAGCTCCTGGTCTTGTTTTTGCTGACTGTATAGAGCTTCTCCATCTTTGGCTGCAAAGAGTATAATCAATCTGATTTTGGTGTTGACCATCTGGTGATGTCCATGTGTAGAGTCTTCTCTTGTGTTGTTGGAAGAGGGTGTTTACTATGACAAGTGAGTTCTCTTGGTGAAACTCTATTAGCCTTTGCCCTGCTTCATTCCATATTCCAAGGCCAAATTTGCCTGTTACCCCAGATGTTTCTTGACTTCCTACTTTTGCATTCCAGTCCCCTATAATGAAAAGGACATCTTCTTTGGGTGTTAGTTTTAAAAGGTCTTGTAGGTCTTCATAGAGCCATTCAACTTCAGCTTCAATTGTTTTTGTTGACTGTATAGAGCATCTCCATCTTTGGCTGCATAGAATATAATCAATCTGATTTCGATGTTGACCCTCTGGTGATGTCCATGTGTAGAGTCTTCTCTTGTGTTGTTGGAAGAGGGTGTTTGCTATGACCAGTGCATTTTCTTGGCAAAACTCTATTAGTCTTTACCCTGCTTCATTCTGCATTCCAAGGCCAAATTTGCCTGTTATCCCGGATGTTTCTTGACTTCCTACTTTAGCATTCTAGTCCCCTATAATGAAAAGGACATCTTTTTTGGGTATTAGTTCTAAAAGGTCTTGTAGGTCTTTATAGAACTGTTCAGCTTCAGCTTCTTCAGCATTACTGGTTGGGGCATAGACTTGGATAACTGTGATATTGAATGGTTTGCCTTGGAAACGAACAGAGATCATTCTGTCGTTTTTGAGATTGCATCCAAGTACTGCATTTTGGACTCTTTTGTTGACCATGATGGCTACTCCATTTCTTCTGAGGGATTCCTGCCCACAGTAGTAGATATAATGGTCATCTGAGTTAAAGCCACCCATTCCAGTCCATTTTAGTTCGCTCATTCCTAGAATGTCGATGTTCACCCTTGCCATCTCCTGTTTGACCACATCCAATTTGCCTTGATTCATGGACCTGACATTCCAGGTTCCTATGCAATATTGCTCTTTACAGCATCGGATCTTGCTTCTATACTGAGCATTATTCATCACATGGAAAGTACACATTTCAGATGTTTTATGTATCACTTTTTGTGTTTCATAATGCCAAATGTCTAAAAGTATTTAAACCAGCCTAGATACAAGGGTTGTTGGCAGCCCTAAAACTGAAAAAAGAAAGAAAGTGAAGTCACTCAGTTGCTTCCAACTCTTTGCTACCCTATGGACTGTAGGCTGCCTGGCTCCTCCATCCGTGGGATTTCCCAGGCAAGAATACTGGAGTGGGTTGCCATTTCCCTGGGGTCTTCCCGACCCAGGGTTTGAATCCAGGTCTCCTACACAGCGGCAGACTGTTTATCATCTGAGCCACCAGGAAAGCCCCAAGGCTGAAGGAAATTTCTGAATCATCAAAGATTGACTTAAACTGAATATAGTCTTAGCATTAAAGCAATTTTCCTGCAGTCTTATTCTTTGAAAATTGGTACCCTATCTATGAATATATGGCTTCACTGCTTTGCTCAGTTCCTTAGGGAATCTTGATTTCAACAAAGATTGTTAAAATTAAGCAAATTTAAAAATTAGCACTAGAATTTAAAAATTCCCCTTCCCTTTTCTACACACACACACACACACACAGAGTTATTTGTAGGGTTTAGGGGTACTGTCTTTGGAGTTAGGCTATCTTGACTTAGACTGAGCTTTGTCCCCCACTTTTGACATTGGCAGGCTCCCATCCTCATGTGAGCAACAAAGAGGGAGAGAATAATACTTACCTTTTAGCATTAGGATTTAATGAAATAATTTGACCAAAATACTCTTGCATCTTCCAAACGAGGGTCTCTTAAATTTGGCTCTACTGAATTTGGAGCTGGATCATTCCTTGTTGTGAGACCATCCTGGACACTTACTAGAGGATGTTGAATAGCATCCCTCGTGTCCACCCATTAGAAGTCAGTAGCGCCCACTCTGCCCCTTCACTTCTAGTTGTGACAACTGAAATGTCTCAAAACACTGCCAGATGTCCTCTGTGGAGCAAAAGTTGCACAGGTTGGGAGCTGTTGCTCTAAAAATAAAATACTCTCATTTTTGATAAAGCAAAGTAACTGTTAGCCAAAGTCTTTGCAGAGAAGGAACCTTGGAATGAATCAAGCCACTAAGGACATTTGAACTGAGAAGATGCACCAGGCAGAAGCACTCCCAAGCCCATTTAAGAGCCCTGAAGATCTTCTGTCTATATTTCCTTCCCTCCTGAAATTCTGTTAGTATCACAAATGAATCACTATTGTGTAAATCCTACTAGCTCCATTTTTCAAGTCATTACTTCATCTCTCATTTGAAACCCCGGGTAATAAAAGCTATTCTTTTTTGTTACCTCCGCCATACATATTTCCTTTCCTACTTGAAAGAGATGCTTTCTACCCCATATCTTTAAAAAAATTATTTTAATTTGAAATTTCTAATTTCTTTTAATTGGAAGATAATTGTGTTGGCTTCTTTCATACAAGAAGATGAATCAGCCATAAGTATACATATGTCTGCTCCATTTTGAACCTCCTTCCCACCCTCACCCCTCTAGGCTGTCACAGGGCACAGCATTGGGTTCCTTGTGTTATACAGCAACTTCCCATTGTGTGTGCTTAGTTGTTCAGTTGTGTCTGACTCTGTGACCCCGTGAACTGTAGCCTGCCAGGCTCCTCTGTCGATGGGAATTCTCCTGGCAAGAATACTGGAGTGGGTTGCCATGCCCTCCTCCAGGGAATCCTCCTGGCCCAGGAATCAAACTCAGGTCTCCCACATTGCAGGCGGATTCTTTACCATCGGAACCATTAGCTATCTATTTTACATATGGTAATATATATGTTTCAATGCTACTCTCTCAATTGTCCTATTCTCTCCTCCCACTGTGTCTGAAGTCTATTCTCTATGTCTGCATCTCTATTCCTGGCCTGCAAATAGGTTCATCAGTACCATTTTTCTAGAGTCCATATACATGCATTAATATATGATATTTGTTTTTGTCTGACTTATTTCACTCTGTATCAACAGGCTCTGGGTCCATCCACCTCACTAGAACTGATTCAAATGTATTCCTTTTTATGGCTGAATAATATTTCATTGTATATACGTACCACAACTTCTTTATTCATTCATCTGTCGATGGACATAAAGATTGCTTCTGCGCATGTGTGCTAAGTTGGTTCAGTCCTGTCCAGCTCTTTGCAACCCTATGGACTGTATCCTGCCAGGCTTCTTGTCCATGGGATTCTCCAGGCAAGAATACTGGAGTAAGTTGCTATGCCCTCTTCCAGGGGACCTTCCTGACCCAGGGATTGAAGGTACATCTCCTGCAGCTCCTGCATTACAGGTGGATTCTTTACTGCTGAGCCACCAGGGAAACCCAGGTTTCTTCTGTTGTAAACAGAGCTACTATGAACATTGGAGTGCATATGTCTCAGGGTATATGCCCAGTAGTGGGATTTCTGGGTCATATAATAGTTTTATTTCTAGTTTTTAAAGGACTCTCCAAACTTTTCTCCATAGTGGCTATATCAATATATATTCCTACCATCAGTGCAAGAAAGTTCTCTTTTCTTCATGCCCTCTCCAGCAATAATTGATTTTAGATTTTTGGATGATGGCCATTCTGACTGGTGTGAGGTGATACCTCATTGTGGTTTTGGTTTGCATTTTTCAATAATGAGTGATGTTGAGCATCTTTTCGTGTGTTTTTTGACCATCTGTATGTCTTCTTTGGAGAAATGTCTAAGTCTTCCACCCAGTGTTTGACTGGGTGGTGTATTTTTCTGGTATTGCACTACATGAGCTCCTTGTATATTTTAGAGATTAATCCTTGTCAATTGTTTCATTTGCAACTATTGTCTCCCATTCTGAGGGTTGTCTTTTAATCTTACTTACAGTTTCCTTTGCTGTGGAAAAGCTTTTAAGTTTAATTAGGTCCCACTTGTTTATTTTTGTTTTTAATTTCCATTACTCTAAGTGGTGGGTCAAAGAGGATATTGCTGTGATTTATGTAAAAGGGCATTTTGCCTATGTTTTCCTCTAAGAGCTTTATAGTTTCTGGCCTTATATTTCGATCTTTAATCTATTTTGAGTTTATTTTTGTGTATGGTGTTAGGAAGTGTTCTACTTGCACTTTTTTACACATAGCTGTCCAGTTTGCCCAGCACCACAGTGGCTGTCTTTTCTCTGTTGTATATTCTTAACTTCTTTGTAAAATATAAGATGCCCATAGGTTTGTGAGTTTATCTCTGGGCTTTCTGTCTTGTTCCATTGGTCTATATTTCTGTTTTTGTGCCAATACCATACTGTCTTGATGACTATAGCTTTGTGGTATAGTCTGAAGTCAGGCGAGTTGACTTCTCCAGCTCCATTTTTCTTTCTCAAGATTACTTTGGCTATTCAAGGTCTTTTGTGTTTATATACAAATTGTGAAAAATTTTTTGTTCTAGTTTTGTGAAAAATGCCATTGGTAATTTCATAGGGATTGTGCTGAATCTGTAGATTGCTTTGGGTAGTATAGTCATTTTCACAATGTTGATTCTGCCAATCCAAGAACATGGTATATCTCTTCATCTGTTTGTGTAGTCTTTGATTTCTTTCATCAGTGTCTTATGGTTTTCTATATGCAGGCCTTTTGTGTCCTTAGGTATGTTTATTCCTAGATATTTTATTCTCTTTGTTACAATGTCTACACCATATTTTAATATATCTATGCTGCTGCTGTTGCTAAGTCACTTCAGTCATGTCCGACTCTGTGTGACCCCAGAGATGGCAGCCCACCAGGCTCCCCCATCCCTGGGATTCTCCAGGCAAGAACACTGGAATGGATTGCCATTTCTTTCTCCAATGAATGAAAGTGAAAAGTGAAAGTGAAGTCGCTCAGTCGTGTCCGACTCTTCGTGACCCCATGGACTGCAGCCTTCCAGGCTCCTCCATCCATGGGATTTTCCAGGCAAGAGTACTGGAGTGGGGTGCCATTACCTTCTCCATAATATATCTATATGTTGACTTAAATAAGATCATTGCTGAAAAGATTAATATGTGCCAGTTGATCCTTAAATTTGCCTCCAGCAAGCCCAAAGAATTTTTTAACTTTGCATTTTAGACTCAAAGATTCTTCAACCTCAAAGAGAGTCTTTCCTTGTCAGCTTTAACTACAGGTTCAGGTCTCATAGACAGCGTACACTTGAGGTGGAAATGAGAGGGGAGTGAAGAAAGCAAACCCATTTTCGGAAAATGGAGTCTGCTCTCATGCCTTCCCATTGTACCTTTCTGAATGTCTAGCCCCAGTCTGAGACTTGAGTTTGGGTAGATTGCTTGAACTGAGAGGTTAGGGGTACATGCATGGAATAAATGGGTCTGTGAACTATAGAAGATTTTGTCCACCTCTCTCCTCTTCTCTTTCCCATTGTCCCTCCTCTAATTCCACTGGCATGAGGACTGGCTTCTGGGGAATGATCTGACAGGCATAGAATTTAATAGTGATTTTTACCAACATTAGTTACAGCTCCGCAAACAAACAGTCTAAATCTGGTAGGATAAAGTCTCACAATCTTAAAGATAGATATAATTCACAAAAGGCTCAACATTCCCATTGATATGCCTTTAGTTCAGCTGAATTGACATATTGGAAACCAAATAGTTATATGATATTTACAGAGATTTTTATAAATGTTAACCAATTCAACACTCATATTAAATAGATGTGGTTGTTATTATTATTTATCCTCATTCGACTCATAAGGAAACTCAGGCACAGAGAGGTTAAGTAACTTGCCAAAGGTGGTAAAGCTAGTAAGTGGTGGCATCAGATGTGATAAGCCTTGTATAACAGAGATAAGTAAGAAGCCTGTAGTTTCATGGGGGACCTCTAAATTGTTAATCCTGTGATGGAGTGTGTGTATATGTGTGTAAGTGTGCTCAGTCATGTCCAACTCTTTATGACCCCATAGACTGTAGCCTGCCAGGCTCCTCTGTCCATGGGATTTTCCAGGCAAGAATACTAGAGTGGGTTGCCATTCCATTCTCTAGGGGATTTTCCCTACCCAGGGATCAAACCTGCATCTCCTGTGTCTCTGGTATTAGCAGGCATATTCTTTACTGCTGAGCCATCAGGGAAGTGCCCCCTACCCCCCATTTGCTGTGATAGAGTGGTGCAGTGCTATTAATTTTGCCTTTTTATTTGCTGTATTACTGATGGTTTGACCTCTGGAACCTTGCTGTCTCTGGAGGGAAATGCCTCTCCCAGGCCTAGTCAATTCCTAATCACAGTAAATAACTCACCTGCAAGCATGCCTTTCATATACAAACTAGCCGATGCAGAGCTTAATTCTCTAGGGGATTTTCCCTACCCAGGGATCAAACCTGCATCTCCTGTGTCTCTGGTATTAGCAGGCATATTCTTTACTGCTGAGCCATCAGGGAAGTGCCCCCTACCCCCCATTTGCTGTGATAGAGTGGTGCAGTGCTATTAATTTTGCCTTTTTATTTGCTGTATTACTGATGGTTTGACCTCTGGAACCTTGCTGTCTCTGGAGGGAAATGCCTCTCCCAGGCCTAGTCAATTCCTAATCACAGTAAATAACTCACCTGCAAGCATGCCTTTCATATACAAACTAGCCGATGCAGAGCTTGGACCCCAACCATTTCTTTTATAGGGCTCTCGTGCTCCAGGTCCCTACTTCCCAGTGCTAATCACCCCAGGGCAGACACCAAGCACTAGAGACAGTTCTTGCATCCCTGAACCTATTTAAATTATTTATACTAGCCAATTCTAAGGCTGCTTACAATGCCTAGCCTATTCATTTCCTTGAAAACCACAATAAAGGCTCTTGTCCACGTTTCCCCTTTGCTCTCTCAGCCTCCTGATTGACCCTAGTATTTCCCTAAGTGGCCTTGTGTAGAATGGCGTGCACCTAACTCTTGGGACCTGTTAGTCACAAACTGCCTTTTCAATGGCAATTGTCCCCTGATCAATTGGCCTCACCATCAGTTCAGTTCAGTTCAGTCACTCAACTGTGTCTGACTCTTTTGTGACCCCATGAATCGCAGCATGCCAGGCCTCCCTGTCCATCACCAATTCCCGCAATTCACTCAGATTTACATCCATCGAGTTGGTGATGCCATCCAGCCATCTCATCCCCTGTCGTCCCCTTTTCCTCT
>SJYC01001593.1:0-24783 GCA_006408675.1 Madoqua kirkii | reverse complement strand
CACGTATTGTTGAAGCTTGGCTTGGAGAATTTTGAGTACTACTTTACTAGCATGTGAGAAGAATTCAATTATGTGGCAGTTTGAGCATTCTTTGGCATTGCCTTTCTTTGAGATTGGAATGAAAATTGATCTTTTGTAGTCCAGTGGCCACTGCTGAGTTTTCCACATTTGCTGGCATATTGAGTGCAGCACTTCTACAGCATCATCTTTCAGCATTTGAAATAGCTCAACTGGAATTCCATCATGTTCACCAGCTTTGTTTGTAGTGATGCTTTCTTTCTTTTTTTTTTTAAATTAATTGTATTTATTTATTTTTTCTATAATGCCCAAGTTTTAGAATGTTTTATTTTACTTTTAATATAAACTCATTTATTTTAGTTGGAAGCTAATTACTTTACAATCTGTCTCTTATACACATCTAGATGTGTATAAGAGACAGTTCATAGGCTTCCTCTGTCTAGATGGCATATTTTATGGCTTGTTAAATAAATTTTGAAATTATATGAATATTAGGATTGTTCACATTCCAAAATTAAAATTTTAACATTTTTGAAAAAATAAAAATCTTAGCATTTGAAAATAGGCCCAATGTTCCTCATGAAATTAAATTTTGGCATTAAGTATATATGCTTTTTAAACTGGATATGAATCCTCCATTTACTTCAGTTGCAAGTTTCTTACACTTGCTGTACATTGAGTCTACTTTTCCCTTTGAACACATTTGTTTAGTTTTTGAAAGAATTTGAAGAACTCTGGTATAATATTAATACCATTTCTCACTTAATCAAAATGGCTTCTGCCTTAAAATTGGTTGATTGACTGATTCATTGTCTGTTCAGTGAAAAAGAATATTTGAAGAGATAACTTCTTGCCAAGAACTCTGCAGAGATACTGAAAGAAGGTTTTATCCTAGTGATCTTGATATTTATTGAGAAAATATGGCAAAAATACGGTAAGACTTGAGACAAAGGCATAACGCTGTGTTTAAAAAAATATCACTCTTCTCATATAAGCTGGAAAAGGGCATAGCAACAATGTCCAGTATTCTTGCCTGGAGAATTCCATGGACAGAGGAGCCTGGCAGGCTACAGTCCATAGAGTCTTACCCAGCCGGACACAACTGAAGCGACTTAACATGTGCACACACCATCAGTTCAGTTCAGTTCAGTCACTCATTCATGTCCAACTCTTTGTGACCCTATGGACTATAGCACACCAGGCATCCCTGTGCAACTACAACTACCAGAACCTACTCACACATCCATTGAGTTAGATCACCAACCATCCAACCAACTAATCCTCTATTGTCTTCTTTTCCTCTCATCTTCAGTCTTTCCCAGCGTCAGAGTCTTTTCCAGTGAGTCAACTCTTGGCATTAGGTGGCCAAAGTATTGGAATCTCAGCTTAACATCAGTGTTTCCAATGAGCATTCAGGACTGATGTTCTTTAGGATGGACTGGTTGGAAGTCCTTGCAGTCCAAGGGACTTGCAAGAGTCTCCAACACCGCAGTTCAAAAGCATCAGTACTACGGCAATCAGCTTCCTTTATAGTCAAACTCTCACATCCATATATGACCACTGGAAAAATCATAATTCTGACTAGACAGACTTTTGCTGGCAAAGTAATGTCTCTGCTTTTTAATAGGCTATCTAGGTTGGTCATAACTTTTCTTCCAAGGAACAAGGGTATTTTAATTGCATGGCTGTAGTCACCATATGCAGTGATTTTTACAGCCTCTCAAAATAAAGTCTGTCACAGTTTACACTGTTTCCCCATCTATTTCCCATAAAGTGATGGGACCAGATGCCTTAGTTTTCAGAACGTTGAGCTTTAAGCCTACTTTTTCACTCTCCTCTTTCACTTTCATCAAGAGGCTCTTTAGTTCTTCACTTTCACTTTCTGACATAAGGGTGGTGTCATCTGTGTATCTGAGGTTATTGATATTTCTCTCAGCAATCTTGATTCCAACCTGTGTTTCCTCCAGCCCAGTGTTTCTTATGATGTACCCTGCATATAAGTTCAATTCAGTTCAGTCACTTAGTCATGTCCAACTCTTTGTGATGCCATAAATCACGGCACGCCAGGTCTCCTTGTCCAACACCAACTCCTGGAGTACACCCAAACTCATGTGCATCGAGTCAGTGATGCCATCCAGCCATCTCATTCTCTGTCATCCCCTTCTCTTCCTGCCCCCAATCCCTCCCAGTATTAGGGTCTTTTCCAATGAGTGAAATCTTCACATGAGGTGGCCAAAGTATTGGAGTTTCAGTCTCAGCATCACTCTTTCCAATGAACACCTAGGACTCGTCTCCTATAGGATGGACTAATTGGATCCCCTTGCAGTCCAAGGGATTTGCAAGAGTCTTCTCCAACACCACAGTTCAAAAGCATCAATTCCTCAGCACTCCGCTTTCTTTGTAGTCCAACTCTCACATCCATACATGACCAAAAAACCATAGCCTTGACTAGATGGACCTTTGTTGACAAACTGATGTCTCTGCTTTTCAATATGCTATCTAGGTTGATTATAGCTTTCCTTCCAAGGGACAAGCATGTTTTAATTTCATGGCTGAAATCACCATGTGCAGTGATGTTGGAGCCTGAAAATATAAAGTCTGACACTCTTTCCCCATCTATTTTCCATGAAGTGATGGGACCAGATGCCATGATCTTCATTTTCTGAATGTTGAGCTTTAAGCCAACATTTTCACTCTCCTCTTTCACTTTCATCAAGAGAGTCTTTAGTTCCTCTTCACTTTCTGCCATAAGGGTGGTGTGATCTGCATATGTGAGGTTATTGATATTCTCCTGGCAATCTTGATTCCAGCTTGTATTTCTTCCAGACCAGCGTTTCTCATGATGTACACTGCATATAAGTTAAATAAGTAGGGTGACAATATACAGCCTTGATGTACTCTATTTCCTATTTGGAGCCAGTCTGTTCCACGTCCAATTCTAACTGTTCATTCCTGACCTGTATATAGGTTTCTCAAAAGGCAAATCAGGTGGTCTGGTATTCCTGTCTCTTCCTGAATTTTCCACAGTTTATTTTGATCCACACAGTAAAAGGATTTGGCAAAGGATTTGGCATAGTCAGTGAAGCAGAAATAGATTTTTTCTGGAACTCTCTTGCTTTTTCTATGATAGAGCAGATGTTGGCAATTTGATCTCTGGTTCCTCTGCCTTTTATAAAACCAACTTGAGTGTCTGGAAATTCACGGTTCACGTATTGTTGAAGCTTGGCTTGGAGAATTTTGAGTACTACTTTACTAGCATGTGAGAAGAATTCAATTATGTGGCAGTTTGAGCATTCTTTGGCATTGCCTTTCTTTGAGATTGGAATGAAAATTGATCTTTTGTAGTCCAGTGGCCACTGCTGAGTTTTCCACATTTGCTGGCATATTGAGTGCAGCACTTCTACAGCATCATCTTTCAGCATTTGAAATAGCTCAACTGGAATTCCATCATGTTCACCAGCTTTGTTTGTAGTGATGCTTTCTTTCTTTTTTTTTTTAAATTAATTGTATTTATTTATTTTTTCTATAATGCCCAAGTTTTAGAATGTTTTATTTTACTTTTAATATAAACTCATTTATTTTAGTTGGAAGCTAATTACTTTACAATCTGTCTCTTATACACATCTAGATGTGTATAAGAGACAGTTCATAGGCTTCCTCTGTCTAGATGGCATATTTTATGGCTTGTTAAATAAATTTTGAAATTATATGAATATTAGGATTGTTCACATTCCAAAATTAAAATTTTAACATTTTTGAAAAAATAAAAATCTTAGCATTTGAAAATAGGCCCAATGTTCCTCATGAAATTAAATTTTGGCATTAAGTATATATGCTTTTTAAACTGGATATGAATCCTCCATTTACTTCAGTTGCAAGTTTCTTACACTTGCTGTACATTGAGTCTACTTTTCCCTTTGAACACATTTGTTTAGTTTTTGAAAGAATTTGAAGAACTCTGGTATAATATTAATACCATTTCTCACTTAATCAAAATGGCTTCTGCCTTAAAATTGGTTGATTGACTGATTCATTGTCTGTTCAGTGAAAAAGAATATTTGAAGAGATAACTTCTTGCCAAGAACTCTGCAGAGATACTGAAAGAAGGTTTTATCCTAGTGATCTTGATATTTATTGAGAAAATATGGCAAAAATACGGTAAGACTTGAGACAAAGGCATAACGCTGTGTTTAAAAAAATATCACTCTTCTCATATAAGCTGGAAAAGGGCATAGCAACAATGTCCAGTATTCTTGCCTGGAGAATTCCATGGACAGAGGAGCCTGGCAGGCTACAGTCCATAGAGTCTTACCCAGCCGGACACAACTGAAGCGACTTAACATGTGCACACACCATCAGTTCAGTTCAGTTCAGTCACTCATTCATGTCCAACTCTTTGTGACCCTATGGACTATAGCACACCAGGCATCCCTGTGCAACTACAACTACCAGAACCTACTCACACATCCATTGAGTTAGATCACCAACCATCCAACCAACTAATCCTCTATTGTCTTCTTTTCCTCTCATCTTCAGTCTTTCCCAGCGTCAGAGTCTTTTCCAGTGAGTCAACTCTTGGCATTAGGTGGCCAAAGTATTGGAATCTCAGCTTAACATCAGTGTTTCCAATGAGCATTCAGGACTGATGTTCTTTAGGATGGACTGGTTGGAAGTCCTTGCAGTCCAAGGGACTTGCAAGAGTCTCCAACACCGCAGTTCAAAAGCATCAGTACTACGGCAATCAGCTTCCTTTATAGTCAAACTCTCACATCCATATATGACCACTGGAAAAATCATAATTCTGACTAGACAGACTTTTGCTGGCAAAGTAATGTCTCTGCTTTTTAATAGGCTATCTAGGTTGGTCATAACTTTTCTTCCAAGGAACAAGGGTATTTTAATTGCATGGCTGTAGTCACCATATGCAGTGATTTTTACAGCCTCTCAAAATAAAGTCTGTCACAGTTTACACTGTTTCCCCATCTATTTCCCATAAAGTGATGGGACCAGATGCCTTAGTTTTCAGAACGTTGAGCTTTAAGCCTACTTTTTCACTCTCCTCTTTCACTTTCATCAAGAGGCTCTTTAGTTCTTCACTTTCACTTTCTGACATAAGGGTGGTGTCATCTGTGTATCTGAGGTTATTGATATTTCTCTCAGCAATCTTGATTCCAACCTGTGTTTCCTCCAGCCCAGTGTTTCTTATGATGTACCCTGCATATAAGTTCAATTCAGTTCAGTCACTTAGTCATGTCCAACTCTTTGTGATGCCATAAATCACGGCACGCCAGGTCTCCTTGTCCAACACCAACTCCTGGAGTACACCCAAACTCATGTGCATCGAGTCAGTGATGCCATCCAGCCATCTCATTCTCTGTCATCCCCTTCTCTTCCTGCCCCCAATCCCTCCCAGTATTAGGGTCTTTTCCAATGAGTGAAATCTTCACATGAGGTGGCCAAAGTATTGGAGTTTCAGTCTCAGCATCACTCTTTCCAATGAACACCTAGGACTCGTCTCCTATAGGATGGACTAATTGGATCCCCTTGCAGTCCAAGGGATTTGCAAGAGTCTTCTCCAACACCACAGTTCAAAAGCATCAATTCCTCAGCACTCCGCTTTCTTTGTAGTCCAACTCTCACATCCATACATGACCAAAAAACCATAGCCTTGACTAGATGGACCTTTGTTGACAAACTGATGTCTCTGCTTTTCAATATGCTATCTAGGTTGATTATAGCTTTCCTTCCAAGGGACAAGCATGTTTTAATTTCATGGCTGAAATCACCATGTGCAGTGATGTTGGAGCCTGAAAATATAAAGTCTGACACTCTTTCCCCATCTATTTTCCATGAAGTGATGGGACCAGATGCCATGATCTTCATTTTCTGAATGTTGAGCTTTAAGCCAACATTTTCACTCTCCTCTTTCACTTTCATCAAGAGAGTCTTTAGTTCCTCTTCACTTTCTGCCATAAGGGTGGTGTGATCTGCATATGTGAGGTTATTGATATTCTCCTGGCAATCTTGATTCCAGCTTGTATTTCTTCCAGACCAGCGTTTCTCATGATGTACACTGCATATAAGTTAAATAAGTAGGGTGACAATATACAGCCTTGATGTACTCTATTTCCTATTTGGAGCCAGTCTGTTCCACGTCCAATTCTAACTGTTCATTCCTGACCTGTATATAGGTTTCTCAAAAGGCAAATCAGGTGGTCTGGTATTCCTGTCTCTTCCTGAATTTTCCACAGTTTATTTTGATCCACACAGTAAAAGGATTTGGCAAAGGATTTGGCATAGTCAGTGAAGCAGAAATAGATTTTTTCTGGAACTCTCTTGCTTTTTCTATGATAGAGCAGATGTTGGCAATTTGATCTCTGGTTCCTCTGCCTTTTATAAAACCAACTTGAGTGTCTGGAAATTCACGGTTCACGTATTGTTGAAGCTTGGCTTGGAGAATTTTGAGTACTACTTTACTAGCATGTGAGAAGAATTCAATTATGTGGCAGTTTGAGCATTCTTTGGCATTGCCTTTCTTTGAGATTGGAATGAAAATTGATCTTTTGTAGTCCAGTGGCCACTGCTGAGTTTTCCACATTTGCTGGCATATTGAGTGCAGCACTTCTACAGCATCATCTTTCAGCATTTGAAATAGCTCAACTGGAATTCCATCATGTTCACCAGCTTTGTTTGTAGTGATGCTTTCTTTCTTTTTTTTTTTAAATTAATTGTATTTATTTATTTTTTCTATAATGCCCAAGTTTTAGAATGTTTTATTTTACTTTTAATATAAACTCATTTATTTTAGTTGGAAGCTAATTACTTTACAATATTGTATTGGTTTGTCCATATAACAACATGAAACCACCATGGATCTGCATGTGTTTCCCATTCTGAAGCCACCTCCCTCCTCCCTCCCTATACCATCCCTCTGGGTCATCCCAGTGTACTTGCCCTGATGCTTTCTAAGGCCCACTTGACTTCAAAGTCCAGAATGTCTGGCTCTAGATGAGTGATCACACCATCGTCTTTGTCTGTGTCATGAAGATCTTTTCTGTACAGTTCTTCCTTGTCTTCTTGCCACCTCTTCTTAATATATTCTGCTTCTGTTGGGTCCATACCATTTCTGTCCTTTACTGAGCCCATATTTTCATGAATGTTCTGTTAGTATCTCTGGAGTCCAGCTCCAGCAGCCTGGGAAGCAGTCTAAAAGGGTGAGCAGTGTCGGCGGACGATGATGTAGGCTCTGACTCATTGTATGGAACTACATGTTTATTGAAGCTTCAGGTTCTCTTTTATACTTTGACAAAAGCATTAGGTCAGAGGTTTGACTTTTTTAGTTTTCCCCACTCAGATTTATTATCTCCAGAAATCATTGTTTTCCTTCAAATGGAGTTTCTGCTTCAGTGATTCTCTCAGAATTGGCTTTACTATCTGTTATCTACTTTCTCTTATGTGTCCTATATTAATTTGTGATTGCATTGTACCTCATGCCACATTCCTCAGTTTATTTCTTATTTTTCTAAATCCTGTTTACCCCTAGCATCTTAAGACCACTATCTCCTAAAAAGGCTTCTAGCTATTCTTAATTATTTCTAAACCCTAAACTCAGCAAACTACCTTTGCCATAAATATTTCTCTCACTAACAGGTCTCAGAAAACAATCCTTCCCATGGTCTCAAGCTGCAGCTTACATGCTCATCCTGGGGCATTCTTTGTAAAGATCCTTGAACAAATGTCCATGGTATTTTATAGATTATTTTCTGGGCACAACTGCAGAAGACTTTGTACTTTCTCATGCTTCTGTCAAACACCTTAACATTCTTTCCAGACAACTCAACTGAAGAGAGGAAAGAACAGGTCAGAATCATAAGGCCTAACTCCTTCATTCCAGAACCACGTCTGGGAGATGAGGAGAGGGGGTTGGGGCCATGCCTCCCTTTTGTCAATAATGCCTAACGCAGCTCCTGACAGAGATCTGTAGTCTTTTTCATCCTCTTGTTTTCCTCCATTTCTTTGCATTGATTGCTGAAGAAGGCTTTCTATCTCTCCTTGCTATCCTTTGGAACTCTGCATTCAGATGGGAATATCTTTCCTTCTCTCCTTTGCTTTTTACTTCTATTCTTTTCACAGCTATTAGTAAGGCCTCCTCAGACAGCCATTTTGCTTTTTTTTTACTTTTCTTTTCCATGAGGATGGTCTTGCTCCCTGTCTTCTGTTCAATGTCACGAACCTCTGTCCATAGTTCATCAGGTACTCTATCAGATCTAGTCCCTTACATTTATTTTATGCTGCCACTGTATATTCATAAGGGATTTGATTTAGGTCATGCCTGAATGGTCTAGTGGTTTTCCCTACTTTCTTAATACAAGTTTAATAAATACAATAAATGGTGACAATATACCAACCTGACTTACTCCTTTTCCTATTTGTAACCAGTCTGTTGTTCCATGTCCAGTTCTAATGGTTGCTTCCTGACCTGCATACCAATTTCTCAAGAGTAGATCAGGTGGTATGGTACTCCCATCTTTTTCAGAATTTTCCAGAGTTTATTGTGATAGTCAAAGGATTTGGCATAGTCAATAAAGCAGAAACAGCAGTGAAAGAGATAGTTTTCAAAAATAAAAGCAATGTTGAGCTTGGTTAATGTTTAGAAAACAAGAAGTTATGCCTGAAATTAAACAGACTTTCAAGAACGAAGTTGATATACTAGAATTTAAAGCAATTAAAAAAACCCCACTAAGGAATAAAAATACATTTTATTTTTGCATTTTAGAGTCTTCTTGAGACTTTCTTGGAAAGAAAATTTGTAATGTGTGATGGAGGAAATGATTATCAGGTGGCCGACATTGGAATACACAGAGGAAGAATATATTCTCCTCATTCAAGGGGAGTTACTTAAGGAGACATGAAATGTTGAAGCAGAGGCAGCTAGAAACAAAGGGGATAAATATTAATAGAAGCACCTTCATTTGTTATTGGGCACAAATCAAGAAATATCTTTGAAGTTAAAAAATAATATAATTGATAGAGGAAGTTCAATAAGAAGGGAAAAGAAGGATATTTAGAATAAAAACAGAAATATTTCTTTTCACCTACAGAATAATCCTTCATACCCCTTAAACTTGATAGAAAGTGTTAAAACTAGGAATAGACAGAGATAGGATTGATAATACTATATAAGAATAGTGCAAGGAGCTGGAGAATTATTTTGAGAAGATTGTATTATTATAGCATATTTAAAAAGAGCAGTTCACTGAAAATAAGATAACAGAAGCTGAAGCAGATCTTCTAAGATATGAGATGGAAGTATCAAAATATTAAGATAGAAAGAGTCCAAGATAGTAGCAGGATGGATAGGTCATATCAGTCCTGAACTTCACATCTTGGACTGCTATGGACATGAAATATAGTCTGCTTCTGTTTAAGCCACTGCTGTTAGGACTTTTATTTTAGAAGTTGAAACTATATTAGTCATTATCAAATATTAAAGGGAAGTAATATAGTATAGTTAGTGATCTAGAAAAGCAACTACTGTGATTGATACTACCTTATGTCATTGTAAGAGAAGGAGTACTATTACCAAAGGAATGCATGAGTATCAGGTACAGCAACAACAAAATAGATTTTCAACTTACAGGTCTGCCAAATGGTCAAAAATATAAAAGCTAACTGTTGCAGTGTTTTTGTTGCTGTTGTTCAGTCATATCCAACTCTGAGACACCATGGACTGTAGCACACCAGGCCTCCCTTTCCCTCACCTGGGAGTTTGCCGAAGTTCATGTTCATTGCATTAGTGATGCCATTCAGCCGTCTCATCCTCTGCTGCCCTCTTCTCCTTCTGCCCTCCATCCTTCTGAGCATGAAGGACTTTTCCAATGAGTCATCTGTTCACATCAAATGACCAAAATATTGGAACTTCAGCCTCAGCATCCATCCTTCTAGTGAATATTCAGGGTTTATCTCCTTTAAGATTAACTTTTTGAGCTCCTTCCTGTCCAAGGGACTCTCAGAAGTCTTCTCCAGCACAATATTTCAAAGGTATCAATTCTTTGACATTCTGCCTTCTTTATAGTCCAGCTCTCACAACCACACATGGCCATTGAGAAGACCATATCCTTACTATACAGATTTTTGTCTGCAGAATGATGTCTCTGCTTTTCAACATACTCTAGTTTTGTCACCCTTTCATGGATCATTGCCTTGTTATGGTGAAGGTGCTTGCATAACTCAATGAAGTTATGAGCCACATTTTGTAGGACCACCCAGGATGGATGGGTCATGGCAGAGAGTTCTGATAAAACGTAATCCACTGGAGGAGAGAATGACAAATCACTCCAGTATACTTTCTGTAAGAACCTAATGAATTGTATAAAAGACCAAAAAGTCAGACACCAAAAATGAGTACCCCAAGTCTCAAGGTGTCCGGTATGCTACAGGAGGAAAGCAGAGGAAAATTACCAATAACCCCAGAAAGAAGGAAGCATTTGGGCCAAAGCAGATATAATGGTCAGTTGTTGATGTGTCTCGTGATGAAAGTAAACCCTGTTGTTGCAAATAATAGTATTGTATAGGAACCTGGAATTTTAGGTCCATGAATCAAGGAAATTGGATGTGGTCAAGCAGAAGATGATAAGAATAGACACCAATATCCTAGGAATCAGTGAACTAAAATGGACAAGAATGGGAGAATTTAATTCTGATGACCATTATATATAAAAGAAATGGAATAACCCTCATAATCAGTGAGAGTCAGAAATACAGTAATTGGGTGCAGCCTCAAAAATGAAAGAAGGATCTTGGCTTGTTTTCAAGAGAAGTCATTCAACCTCACAGTAATCCAAGCCTATGTCTCTACTACCAATGCTGAAGAAGCTGAATTTGATCAGTTCTATTATGACTTAGAAGTCCTCCTAGAGCTAACACATTAAAAAAAAAAAAAGATACTTTATTCATTATCAGGAATTGGAATGCAAAAGTTGGAGGTCAAGATATACCTGCAGTAAAAGGTAAATTTGGCCTTAGAAAACAAAATGAAGTAGTGCAAAGTCTAACTGAATTCTGCCAAGAGAATGCACTTGTCACAGCAAATACTGTTTTTCAACAGAACAAGAGATGGCTTTACCCATGAACATCACTAAACATCAATACTGAAAATGACTAGATTAAATTCTTTGTTGTCAAAGATGGAGATGTATCAGCTCAGTTCAGTTCAGTCACTCAGTCATGTCCGACTCTTTGCGACTCCATAAATCGCAACACGCCAGGCCTCCCTGTCCATCACCATCTCTCGGAGTTCACACAGACTCACGTCCATCGAGTCCGTGATGCCATCCAGCCATCTCATCCTCAGTCGTCCCCTTCTACTCCCCTCTCCCAGTATCAGAGTCTTTTCCAATGAGTCAACTCTTCGCATGAGGTGGCCAAAGTACTGGAGCTTCAGCTTCAGCAACATTCCTTCCAAAGAAATCCCAGGGCCAGTCTCCTTCAGAATGGACTGGTTGGATCTCCTTGCAGTCCAAGGGACTCTCAAGAGTCTTCTACAACACCACAGTTCAAGAGCATCAATTTTTCAGTGCACAGCCTTTTTCAGAGTGCAACTCTCATATTCATACATGACCACAAGAAAAACCATAGCCTTGACTAGACGAATCTTAGTCAGCAAAGTAATGTCTCTGTTTTTGAATATACTCTCTAGGTTGGGCATAACTTTTCTTCCAAGGTGTAAACGTCTTCTAATTTCACGGCTGCAGTCACCATCCACAGTGATTTTGGAGCCCAAAGAAATAAAGTCTGACACTGTTTCCACTGTTTCCCCATCTATTTCCCATGAAGTGATGGGACCAGAGGCCATGATCTTCATTTTCTGAATATTGAGCTTTAAGCCAACTTTTTCACTCTCCTCTTTCACTTTCATCAAGAGGCTTTTTAGTTCCTCTTCACTTTCTGCCATAAGGGTGGTGTCATCTGCATGTCTGAGGTTATTGATATTTCTCCCAGCAATTTTGATTCCAGCTTGTGTTTCTTCCAGTCCAGCGTTTCTCATGATGTACTCTGCATATAAGTTAAATAAGCAGGATGACAATATACAGCCTTGGCATACTCCTTTTCCTATTTGGAACCAGTCTGTTGTTCCATGTCCAAATCTAACTGCTGCTTTTTAACCTTCATACAGATTTCTCAAGAGGCAGGTTAGGTGGTCTAGTATTTCCATCTCTTAAAGAATTTTCCACAGTTTATTGTGAGATGTATACAGTAATCAAAAACAAGACCTGGAGCTGACTCTAGTTCAGATCATCAGGTTCTTATAACAAAATTCAAGCTTAAAATAAGAAATCTGGGGGAAATGCTAGGCCACCCAGATATGACTTAAACCAAATCCTGTTTGAATTCACTGCAGAGGTAACAAGTTGATTCAAGGGACTAGATCTAGATAACAGTGTGCCTTAAAAACTATGGACAGAGGTCCATAATATTGTACAGAAGACCCAAACAAAACTATCCTAAGAAAAAGCAAGAAGGCAAAGTCGTTATCTGAGGAGGTTTTATGAATATCAGAAGAATGAATAAAAGTGAAAAGTAAGGGAGGGAGGGAAAGGTACATTCAATTAAATGCAGAATTTCAAAAATAGCTAAAAGAGAAAAGAAGACCTTCTTCAATGAAGTGTTTAATAAAAGAATAAAACAACAAAAAGCAAAATACTAGAGATCTTTTCAGGAAATTTGGAAACATCAAGGGAGATTTCTGCCCAAAGATGGGCAAAATAAAGGGTAAAAGTGCTAGAAACCCAGTAGATGCTAAAGAGGTAAAAGAGAGGGAAAGAATACACTGAAGAACTGTACAAAAAAGCTCTTAGTGAATTGGATCATTATGATTGTGTGGTTAATCACCCAGAGCCAGACATGATGAAGTGCTAAGTCAAAGGGGCCTTAAGAAGCACCACTGTTAATAAAGCTAGTGTATACAATGAAATTCCAACACAACTATTCAGATCTGCAAAGAAGGATGCCATCAAGGTTTTGCATCATTATGTAAGCAAATCTAGAAGATCCTGCAGTGCCCACATGATGGAAACTGTCAATCCTTATCCTAATTTCCAAGAAAGGGAGTACCAAAGAATATGCTAACCATCTAACAATCACACTCATCTCCCATGCTAGTAAGATAATCCTTAAAACCTCTCTTACTAGGCTTCAGTATTATGTGAACAAAGAACATCCAGATGTACAAATTGGGTTTAGAAAAGGAAGAGGAACTAAAGATCAAATTGCCAACATTCACTGGATTGTAGAAAAAGCAAGGGTATGTCAGGGAAAAAAACAAATCTCTATCTGTTTCATTGACTATTCTATTGAGACTGTTCAGTTCAGTTCAGTTGCTCAGTCATGTCTGATTCTTTGTGACCATATGGACTGCAGTAAGCCAGGTGTCCCTGCCCATCACCAGCTCCCAGAACTTGCTCAGACTCATGTCTATAGAGTCATTGATGCCATCCAACTATTTCATCCTCTATCATCCCCCTTTCCTCTTGCCTTCAATTTTTCTCATCATTAGGATCTTTTCTAATGAGGTAGTTCTTCACATCAGGTAGCCAAATATTGGAGCTTCAGCTTCAGTATCAGTCATTTCAATGAATATTCAGAGTTAGTCTCTTTTAGGATTGACTGGTTAGATCTCTTTGCAGTCCAAGGGACTATTAAGAGTCTCCTCCAACACCACAGTTTAAAAGCATTGATTCTTAAGTGCTCAGCTTTCTTTATAGTTCAGCTCTTACATCCATACATGAATATTGAAAAAACCATAGCTTTGACCAGATGGACCTTGGTCAGCAAGTAATAACTCTGCTTTGTAATATGCTGCCTATGTTTGTCATAGCATTTCTTCCAAGGAGCAAGCATCTTTTAATTTCATGACTGCAGTCACAATCTTCAGTGATTTTGGAGCCCAAGAAAGTTGTCTCTACTGTTTCCATTGTTTTCCCATCTATTTGCCATGAAGTGATGGAACTAGATACCATGATCTTCGTTTTTTAAATGTTGAGAGTTAACCAGCTTTTTCACTCTCATCTTTCACTTTCATCAAAAGGCTATTTAGTTTCTCTTCATTTTCTGCCATAAGTGTGGCATCATCTGCATATCTGAGGTTATTGGCATATCCCTGCAATTTTAATTCCAGCTTGTGCTTCATCCAGCCCAGTGTTTTGTATGATGAATTCTACACATAAGTTAAATAAGCAGGGTGACAAAATGCAGCCTTGAGGTACTCTTTTCCCAATTGGAATCAGTCCATTGTTTCATGTCCAGTTCTAACTGTTCCTTCTTGACTTGCACAAAAGTTTCTTAGGAGGAAGGTAAGGTGGTCTGGTATTCCCATCTCTTTCAGAATTTTCCAGTTTGTTGTGATACAGTCAAAAGCTTCAGTGTAGTTGATGAAACAGAAGCAGATATTTTATGCAACTCTCTTGCTTTTTCGAAGACCCAACAGATTTTGGCAATTTGATCTCTGGTTCCTCTGTCTTTTCTAAATGCTTCCTGAACATCTGGAAGTTTGAGTTCATGTCCTGTTGAATCGTGGCTTGGAGAATTTTGAGTTTTGCATTGCTAGCATGTGACATTAATGCAACTGTGCGATAGTTTGAACATCCTTTGTGTAGTTCATGACAAACTGTGGAAAGCTCTTAGACAAGAGTACCAGATCATCTTTCCATCTTATGAGAAACCTGTATGAGGGTCAAGAAGCAACAGTTAGAGCCCTACATGGAAAAACTAACTCGTTCAATATTAAGAAAGGAGTATGTCAGAGCTGTCTGTTGTCACCCTGTTTGTTTAACCTATATGCTGAATACATCATGAGAAATGCTTGGCTGGATGCGTTACAAGCTAGAATCAAGATAGGCAGGAGAAACATTAACAATCTCAGATATGCAGATGATTCCACTATAAGGACAGAAAGCTAAGAGGAAATAAAGAACTTCTTGACGAGGGTTGAGGAGGAGTGTTAAAAGCCAGCTTAAGATTAAATATATATATAGAGATAGATAGATAGATAGATAGATAGATAGATAGATATCTAAGATCATGGCATCCAGCTTCATTCAGTTCAGTTCAGTTCAGTTGCTCAGTCGTGTCCTACTCTGCAACCCCATGAGTTGCAGCACACCAGGCCTCCCTGTCCATCACCAATGCCTGGAGTTCACTCAAACTCATGTCCATCGAGTCAGTGATGCCATCCACCTATCTCATCCTCTATCACCCCCTTCTCTTCCTACCCCCAATCCCTCCAGCATCAGAGTCTTTTCAAATGAGTCAACACTTTGCCTGAGGTGGCCAAAGTACAGGAGTTTCAGCTTTAGCATCATTCCTTCCAAAGAACACCCAGGGCTGATTTCCCTTAGAATGGACTGGTTGGATCTCCTTGCAGTCCGAGGGACTCTCAATATAGGAGACTGGAATGCAAAAGAAGGAATTAAGAAACACCTGGAGTAACAGACAAATTTGGCCTTGGAATATGGATTGAAGCAGGGCAAAGGCTAATAGAGTTTTTCTAAGAGAACGCACTGGTCATAGCAAACACTCTTCCAACAACACAAGAGAAGACTCTACATATGGACATCACCAGATGGTCAACATCAAAATCAGATTGATTATATTTTTTGCAGCTAAAGATGGAGAAGCTCTAAACAGTCAGCGAAAACAAGACTGGGAGCTGACTGTGGCTCAGATCATGAACTCCTTATTGCTAAATTCAGACTTAAATTGAAGAAATTAGGGAAAAACCACAAGACTATTCAGGTAAATCCAAGTGAGAACTAGATTTAAGGGGCTAGATCTAATAGAGTGCTTGATGAACTATGGATGGAGGTTTGTAACACTGTACAAGAGACAGGGAATCAAGACCATTCTCATGGAAAAGAAATGAAAAAAAGCAAAATGGCTATCTGGGGATGCCTTACAAATAGCTGTGAAAAGAAGAGAAGTGAAAATCAAAGGGGAAAAGGAAAGATATAAGCATCTAAATGCAGAGTGCTGGCCTCATTACTGCATGGCAAATATAAGAGAGAGGGTGGAAGTAATGACAAACTTCCTGATTTAGGGTTCCAAAGTCAGTGACTGAAGCCATGAAATCTGAACATGTTTGCATCTTGGGAGGAAACTGATGACAGTGTCTTTTTATGTGCCAAATATTTACTAAATTTTTTATATTACTTTCACTCACTGAAAGTAGGTATTCAGTTCAGTTCAGTTCAGGTCAGTTGCTCAGTCATGTTCAACTGTTTGTGACCCCATGAACCACAGCACACCAGGCCTCCCTGTCCATCACCAACTCCCGGAGTTCACCCAAACCCATCTCCATTGAATCAGTGACGCCATCCAACCATCTCATCCTCTGTCATCCCCTTCTCCTCCTGCCCTCAATCTTTCTCAGCATCAGAGTCTTTTCAAATTAGTTAGCTCTTCACATCAACTAGCCAAAGTATTGGAGTTTCAGCTTCAGCATCAGTCCTTCCAATGAACACCCAGGACTGATCTCCATTAGGATGGACTGCTTGAATCTCCTTGCAGTATAAGGGACATTCAAGAGTCTTCTCCAAAACCACAGTTCAAAAGCAATTCTTCTGTGCTCAGTTTTCTTTACAGTTCAACTCTCACATCCATACTTGACCACTGGAAAAACCATAGTCTTGACTAGATGGACCTTTGTTGGTAAAGTAATGTCTCTGGTTTTTAATATGCTATCTAGGTTGGTCATAACTTTCCTTCCAAAGAGTAAGCGTCTTTTAATTTCGTGGCTGCAGTCACCATCTGCAGTGATTTTTTGAGTGCAAAAAAATAAAGTCAGCCACTGTTTCCCCATCTATTTGCCATAAAGTGATGGGACCAGATGCCATGATCTTAGTTTTCTGAATGTTGAATTTTAATCCAACTTTTCCACTCCTCTTTCACTTTCATCAAGAGGCTCTTTAGTTCTTCTTCCTTTCTGCCATTAGAATGGTGTTATCTACATATCTTAGGTTATTGATATTTCTCTTGGCTAACTTGATTCCAGCCTGTGCTTCCTCCAGCCCAGCATTTCTCATGATGTACACTGCATATAATTTAAAAAAGTAGGATGACAATACTTGACACCCTTGATGTATTCCTTTCCCTATTTGGAACCTGTCTATTGTTTCATGTGCAGTTCTAACTGTTGCTTCCTGACCTGCATATAGATTTCTCAAAAGGCAGGTCAGGTGGTCTGGCATCCCTATTGCTTTCAGAATTTTCCAGTGTTTATTGTGATCCACACAGTTAAAGGCTTTGGCATAGTCAATAGGAGAAATAGATTTTTTTCTCGAACTCTCTTGCTTTTTCAATTATCCAGTGAAGGTTAGCAATTTGATCTCTCGTTCCTCTGCCTTTTCTAGATCTGGCTTGAACATCTGGAAATTCATGGTTCACATAGTGCTGAAGCCTGGATTCATGAATTTTAAGCATCATTTTGCTAGTGTGTGAGATGAGTGCAATTCTGCAGTAGTTTGAACATTCTTTGACATTGGCTTTCTTTGGGATTGGAATGAAAACTGGCCTTTTTTAGTCCGGTGGCCACTGCTGAGTTTTCCAAATCTGCTGGCATATTGAGTGCAGCACTTTCACAACATCACCTTTCAAGATTTAAAATAGCTCACCTGGGATCCATCACTTCCACTAGCTTTGTTTGTGGTGATGCTTCATAAGGCCCACTTGACTTCACATTCCAGGATGTCTTGCTCTAGGTTAGTGATCACAAGATCCTGATTATATGGGTCGTGAAGATCTATGTGGTACAGCTTAAGTAGGTATCACTAACATTAACTCCTTACTTTATAGGTAGGAAATAAAGTATATGGAGATAAATAATTTGCTCAAAATACAAAGATTTATACCCAGAAAATCTGGCTCTAAAGTTGATGGTTTTGATCGCTATCTTTATTTTCTTTCTCTCCATCTTTCTCTCTGTCACTGTCTTAGGGACAAACAACTAGTTGATATGCTAAAAATTCTGGAGATTTTAATGATAGAAAATGCATATTTACATACATAATTGAATGTTTTTGTTTTTGTTTTTTTTAATACAGCAGTCTTCAGGAGCTGAACACTGCATTATGTAGGGTGGGTGGCTTCTATGATTCTGAATTGGTGTGCTGTTGGTACGTATGTTTCCGTGATGGCTCAAACAGTAAAGAAACTATATGCAATAAGGGAGACCCAGGTTCGATCCCTGGTTCAGGAAGATTCTTTGGAGAAGGAAATGGAGACCCATTCTAGTATTCTTGCCTAGAGAATTTCATGGATAAAGTGTCTGGTGGGATACAGTCCATGGGGTTACAAAAGTTGGACATTTTTTGATATGTTTAGGATGGAATTGAAATAGAGCTGGAAATGCCTACCTTCAGTTATAGTGTTAGTGAAATGATTGTATGATTTATTGTGTTCCACTATTAACAATATATTTTATTATTGCAGCCAAGTATCCTAACTGTTGCAATGATTTATATGAAAAAGAATATTTAAACTACATTGGGAGCACACTTGAAACTGATAATTTTAAAATATTTTTGTCAATTTTATGTAATGTAGACTTAAATGCAAGCTACAAATGTTGCCTTCATGAACTACAACTTATAGTTTCATCATGATCTACACTTGAATTGATATCTATAATTCGATAGTTAATACATTGTTTTTTAAAGCAGTCATTATGTAATGTTGGCTTGACATAATGTTGTTCAGCAGAATAAAATATCATGAAAACAAATCCATATTAAGATTAAAAGAAAGAGAAAGGGAAGTAAAAGAGTGGCTACATTTCCATGCATTTAGAAAGACACATTTTTCAATCAAATAGTAAGATATTTTTGTCAAAAAATCAGATAGACAAGTACATAGATATGAGGTGTTTTTTGTTTTTGTTTTTGTTTTTACCAGAAAAAAAAGGACAGGAGGAAATTTTGGAGTCAAAAAGATAAAAATAAATCTACCTTTAAAAATCACTTCAAAGTGCCTTTTCTCTTCATTAAAAAATAACAGAATCTTATTCTTCTAAGTCCTAGGTGTTCATTGGAGGGACTGATGTTGAAGCTGAAACTCCAATGCTTTGACCACCTGATAAGAGCTGACTCATTTGAAAAGACTCTGATGCTGGCAAAGATTAAGGGCAGGAGGAGAATGGGACGATATTGGATGAGATGTTTGGATGACATCACTGACTTGATGGACTTGGGTTTGGGTGGACTCCAGGAGTTGGTGATGGACAGGAAGACCTGGCGTGCTCTGGTTCATGGGGTTGCAAAGAGGCAGACATGACTGAGTGACTGAACTGAACTGATTTTTCTAAAATAATAAGAGCTATGCATTGCATATACTGTTCATTTAAAAGTGAAGATAAGATAAATGGACTATTGTTATTTAATATATGGTTTTCACATGTATATTATATATGATTGTACTATTTGAATTGAAGATTAAATCCTTTTCGTTTAAAACATTTCATCCTACATTTTAAACAGAAACTTAAGAAGCAATTTACAGTGATATCATTAACTCCCTAGCTTTGAAGTAGAAAATTAGAATATGGTCTGAGGCTTTGTGCTACATACTGACCATTTTTAATGCTCTAGTTTGAAATATAGATCCTTAAGCAAGTAGAATAAATGTGTTATTTGGGGCCTCCAGCCCAATTCTAGGAAGATGATGGGCTAATCATTTCAGTGAAAATGTCAGAGCATTTTCTCAGGAGATGTCAGTTACAACACAGTGCAAGTACAAATATAAATGTGTCATTTTTCTAGCTACTAGTTCAGTCCCGAAAGTAAGCTCTACTTCCTTTCCCTAAAGTCCCTTGAGATCTAGCATTTGGGATATAAAGATTAGACCATATATCTATTAAATGGGTAGATTATTATATAATCTAGTCAATGAAAGTGGGCATATTAACCCCACTAAACATTACACACTTGTTAGCAATAAAGATAGTGATATTAAAGTTGTTGATTCTGGCAACTAAAATGTCCCTTCTGGGATAACTCATATCAGATACTAGTAAAATTAGATATATGCTGTCATGGGAACTTTGGAAGACTTCATTGGTATTTAGTCGCTAAGTTGTGTCTGACTCTGTGACTGCATGGACTGCAGCACACCATGCTGCATTGTCCTTCATTATCTCCCAGAGATTGCTTAAACTCATGTCCATTGAGTTGTTGATGCCATACAACCATCTCATCCTCTGTTACCCCATTTTCCTCCTTCCTTCATTCTTTCCCAGCCTCAGGGTCTTTCCCAGTGAGTCAGTTATTCACATCAGCTGGCCAAAGTATTGGAGATTCAGCATCAATCCTTCCACTGAATATTCAGGGTTGATTTCCTCTAGGATTGACTGATTTTATCTCCTTGCAGCCCAAAGAACTCTCAAGATTCTATCCAGCACCACAGTTTAAAAGTATCAATTCTTCAGCACTCATCTTTCTTTATGGTCTAACTCTCACATCAGTACATGACTGGAAAGCCATAGTGTTGACTATATGGGCATTTGTTGGCAAAATACATCTCAGTTTTTAAATTTGCTGTCTACATTTGTCATAATTTTTCTTCCAAAGAGCAAGTATATTTTAATTACATGGCTACAGTCACCATCCACAGTGATTTTGGATCCCAGGAAAATAAATCTTTCACTGTTTCCACTTTTTCTCCCATCTATTTGTCATGAAGCAATGGGACTGTATGCCATGATCTTAGTTTTTAGTATGTTCAGATTTAAGCTAGATTTTTGACTCTCCCCTTTCACTCTTGAGTTCCTCTTTATTTTCTGACATTAGAGGGGTATCATCTACCTATCTAAGTTGATTGATATTTCTGACACTAAACTTGATTACAGCTTTGTTATTCATCCAGCCTTGCATTTCACATGATGTATTCTGCACAAAAGTTAAATAAGCAAGGTGACAATATACAGCCTTGGCATGCTTCTTTTCCAATTTTGAACTAATTGTTGTCCTATGTCCGGTTCTAACTGTTGCTTTCAGACTTGCATTCAGGTTTCTCAGGAGACAGGTAAGGTGGTCTGGTATTCCTATCCCTTTAAGAATTTTCAGCAGCTTGTGATCTACACAGGCAAAGGCTCTAGCATAAGCAATGGAGCAGATGTAGATGTTTTCCTGGAATTCCATTGCTTTATTTTTGATCCAATGGATGTTTGCAGTTTGATCTTTGGTTCTTCTGCCTTATCTAAGTACAGCTTGAATATCTGGAAGTTCTCAGTTTATGTACTGCTGAAGCCTAGCTTGAAGAATTTTGAGCAACCAGGTGGCTAATTATTTTTTTTAATAGATCTCTTGGTATTCTATAACTTCTGTTAGCTTTGTTCTTTGTAATACTTTCCAAGGTCCTCTTGAATTCACACTTGAGGATATCTGGTTCTAGGTGAGTCACCACACCATCATGGCTATCTGGATGATTAAAACCACCAATTCCACCCATCTAGGTCATCCTAGAGATCCAGGTTGGGCTCCTTATGTTATACAGCAGCTTCTCTCTAGTTATCTATTTTACACAGGATAGGGTATATATGTGAATGTTACTTTCTCAATTTGCCACACCCTCTTCTCCCCTTGAGTCTACCACACCATTCTCTACATTTGTGACTCCCAAGATAATATTTAAATGAAAAGTAAAAATGTCTTTGTACATGAAATGATTTGGAAGTTGTACCATCCAAAGATCACTCAGAATTAACTGAATAATTACTACAGCTAAGTGTGAACTGCTTCCAAGGAATAGGATGACCTAGGAAAATTTAAAGTAGTGAAAAAAATGGTGAAAGTGGAGCCTTTGAGGTCTTCAAAAAGTTATTTTGGTCAGTGACTGCAGCCATGAAATCAGAAGATGATTGCTTCTTGGCAGGAAAGTGATGACAGTGTCCTTACTATGTGCCAAACATTTTCTAAATATTTTATATTACTTCCACTCATTTGAAGTAGGTATCATTTATATTAATTCCTTACTTTATAGGTAAAAAAAAAAACTAGGCATATGGAGATAAATAATTTGCTTAAAATACAAAGATTTATAACCAGAAAACCTGGCTCTAAAGTTGATGATTTTAATCGCTATCTTTATTTTCTTTCTCTCCATCTCTCTCTCTGTCACTGTCTTATGGGCAAACAATTAGTTGAGAAGTAAAAAATGCTGGGCTTTTTTTTAATAATTGAAATGCATGTTTACACACATTATTGATTTTTTTTATATACAACAATGTTTAGGAGGTGATTAATGCATTATGTAGGGTAGATGGCTTCTATGATTCAAGAATTGGTGTGCTGTTTGGTATTATGTATGGTTCCCTGGTGGGTTATTAAGACCTTTTTTGTATGATTCTTCTGTGTTTTCTTGCCACCTCCTAATCTTTTTTTGCCTCTGTTTGGTTGTTACGGTTTCTGCCCAATATTGTGCCCATCTTTGTATGAAATGTTCTCTTTATATGATGATTTTAATCGCTATCTTTATTTTCTTTCTCTCCATCTCTCTCTCTGTCACTGTCTTATGGGCAAACAATTAGTTGAGAAGTAAAAAATGCTGGGCTTTTTTTTAATAATTGAAATGCATGTTTACACACATTATTGATTTTTTTTATATACAACAATGTTTAGGAGGTGATTAATGCATTATGTAGGGTAGATGGCTTCTATGATTCAAGAATTGGTGTGCTGTTTGGTATTATGTATGGTTCCCTGGTGGGTTATTAAGACCTTTTTTGTATGATTCTTCTGTGTTTTCTTGCCACCTCCTAATCTTTTTTTGCCTCTGTTTGGTTGTTACGGTTTCTGCCCAATATTGTGCCCATCTTTGTATGAAATGTTCTCTTTATATCTCTGATATTCTTGAAGAGTCCCTAGTCTTTCTCATTCTGTTTTCTTCTATTTCTTTGCATTGTTCACTTAAGAAGGCTTTCTTGTCTCTCCTTGCTCTTCTCTGTACCTCTGCATTCAGTTTGGTATATCTTTCCCTTTCTCCTTTGCCTTTCCCTTTTCTTCTTTTTTTAGCTGTATTTAAGGCCTGCTCAGACAGCTGTTTTGCTTTCTTGCATTTATTTTTCTTGGGGACGATTTTGGTCACCACTTCCCATACAATGTTCTGAACTTCTATTCGTAGTTCTTCAGTCACTCTATCTACCAGATCTAATTCTTTCAATCTATCTCTCACCTCTAATGTATGATAATAAGGTATTTGATTTAGATCATACCTGAATGGCCCAGTGGTTTTTCCCATTTCTTCAATTTAAGCCTGAATTTTGCAATAAAGAGCTCATAATCTGAGCCACAGTCAGCTCCAGTGTTTTTTTTTTTTTTTTTTTTTTTCTGACTGTATAGAGCTTCTCCATCTTTAGTTGCATAGACTATAATAAATCTATTTTGGGTATTGACTATCTTGTAATGTCCTTGTGTAGAGTCATCCCTTTCGTTATTGGAAGAGGTTGTTTGGTATGGCCAGTGTGTTCTCTTGGCAAAACTGTTAGCCAGTTTGTTAACCATTCTGGAAGTCTGTTTCCCATATTTATATAAACTGCTCTAAGGTTCTCCCCCACCTCAGGACCAGGGGAAACCTTGAACTCAAAAATGAAATTGCTTATCTAACCTCAGTGCTTGAAAATCTTTCATGTAATTTATTTCAGGTTAAGAATTGACACTTAATATTTCTTTCTTCCATGAGTTTCTTTTCACGTAGGTGATTGATTGTGTTTGCACTGGAGAAAAGTTTGAGGTCATTGAATTGTTTTATTTTATTTTATTTTGGGGGGTGCATTAATTTTCTTAATTTTTATTTGTACTTTATTTTGCTTTACAATACTGTATTGGTTTTGACGTACATTGATGTGAATCAGCCACGGCTGTACATGAGTTCCCAATCCTTAACCCCCCTCCCACCTTCCACCCCATATCGTCTCTCTAGATCATCCTAGTACACCAGCCCCAAGCATCCTGTATCCTGTATTAAACACAGACTGGTGATTTGTTTCTTATATTTTAATGTTGAATATAACCATATTTAAGAATGAACATTGAAGATTTTTATTAAGGAAAGTTTAGTTAACTCACATTCACTAATAATCAGTAATATGTTAGGAAGATTTTTTTTTCTGTACCCTTCCAAGTGTCCTACCTTTCTATGCAGAGATGATTCCTACTGAAATTAGCCCTTGTTTCTCTTATTTTCTTTTTCTTAGCATGCATTTATTTGGCCACATCAAGTTTTAGTTGTGGCATGTAGGATTTTCATTGTCATGTGGGATCTTTCATTGTAGCATGTGACTCTCTAGTTGGGGCCCAAAGGTTCCAAAGTGCACAGGCTCAGTAGTCACAGTGCACAGACTAGTTGCTCCTAGGCATGTAGAATCTTAGTAGTTCTTCAGTCAGGGTTTGAATGCAAGTTCCCTGCATTGCAAGATGAATTCCAAATCACTGGACCACCAAGGAAGTTCCTGCCCTTGTTTCTTTTTATGTTGACATAAAAATTTAAAATTACATAGTGACAGCTAGATAGAATAAATGAGGTAAAAGACATGTGAGCTCTGATTGTTCTTTCAAATCACCAAATGGAGATCATGTAAAATTCTCTCTGATTACTCATAAAAAACATTGTTTATACTCCTTTTACTTAAGCTATATTTTATTTATTTGTATTTCTAGCTGTTCTAAATTCAATCTTATTCATATTATTTTGCATAGCAATTAATATGGCAATGAATACATA
>SJYC01001590.1:0-43379 GCA_006408675.1 Madoqua kirkii | reverse complement strand
ATTTTGCTTTTTTACATTTCTTTTCCATGGGGATGGTCTTGATCCCTGTCTCCTGTACAATGTCACGAACCTCATTCCATAGTTCATCAGGCACTCTATCCAATCTAGGCCCTTAAATCTATTTCTCACTTCTACTGTATAATCATAAGGGATTTGATTTAGGTCATACATGAATGGTCTAGTGGTTTTCCCTACTTTCTTCAGTTTCAGTCTGAATTTGGTAATAAGGAATTCATGATCTGAGCCACAGTCAGCTCCTGGTCTTGTTTTTGTTGACTGTATAGAGCTTCTCCATCTTTGGCTGCATAGAATATAATCAATCTGATTTCGGTGTTGACCATTTGGTGATGTCCCCACTAAAAAATGAGGACAGTTTTTTAAAATGTATCAGATGTAAATATTCATTATTGTGAAGGACTTTTACATACAATATTTCATTTCCTCTTACAATGTAGACCACAGTCCATTGGCTAGAAGGTAACCAATGACCCTACATAACTGTGGAGCAGAAAATTACAATCTAGCTATGTGCCATGCAGAAAGGGAAAATTGATTTATGGATCACATGTCATTGTGACTGCAGCAGTGTTGCACTCTGTGCTGAAGAAATAATTTCAATGTATGAGAAGACAGAAAAAGACAGCAATATTCTCCCCTTGCCACTTATTTTTTAAAGTTAACCTACAAACTTATAATACTAGAATAACTAATGAGAATATTATTAAGAAAAAGTTCAAGTCAAATTCACTAATGAACATAAATGTAAAATACCTAACAGAAATGTATATATCATCTTAATATAGGCTCCTCAAAGCCTTTCATGTCCTATCTTTCAACATTCTTTCATACAGAAGCATGATATTCCTAGTAAGTAACCGAAATTCTTCCCCTTAAAATCTGAAAAGGACAAAGATATTTTCTATTACTATTTCTATTCAATATTACACTGGAGGTCTGAGCCAGTTGTATAAGGCAAGGTACATAAAAAGTGTAAAAATCTGAACAGAAGAAACAAAGCTGTCATTTATTGCAGATAATACATAGAATATACAAGAGAATAAAAATCCCCAAAGAGTAAATTGTTAGGAATAAGAGTATAGTATAGTGTAGATGGGAAAATAATATACAATAGTCTGTTGCACTTCAAAAATAGTAGCAAAAAGAGTTCAAATAAGTCTTTTTTAAAAAGTGTATCATTTATATTAACATCAAAACCTAAAGTAACTAGTAGTAAATCCAACAACATTGGTCTAGAATCTTTATGGAATGATTTGTAGAATTCTATGGAAATACAGTTTTCAAAAAGCAAATACACAGATATATTCATGGCACAGAGGGCTCAATACTGTGAGTGTCACTTTTCACTTAATTCATCTGTAGAGCTAATGCTTTTCAATTTTTTAGTGGAATTTTTCAAAGTGAATGAGAAATTTATATGAAAATGCAAAGAGCCAAACCATCAAGATACTCTTGAAAAGCAAGCTGGGCATACTTTCCCTATCAGACATGAAGACTTAAAAAGCTCTGTTGATGAGAGGAGTGTCTTCTGGTGTGGGGATATAAAATTGTCAAATGAATAGAATACTGAATATAGTAAAAATTACATGCAAAAAGGTATTTTACTGAGAAAGACCTGGACTTTTCAGTAAATGCATGTGGAACAATTGATTATACATAGAGGGAAAAATTAAATTGGATCATTACCTTATAAAAAATCTATTCCAGGTGACTCTTAGTTATAAATATGAAAAGCAAAATTATAAAGATTCTAAAATTAATGTGAATAATAGTTTTATATCCTCAGAATTTCTTAAAACAGACTATAAATTATAAGATTGAAGGCAGGAGCAGAAAGGGACGACAGAGGACGAGATGGTTGGATGGCATCACCAACTCAATGGACATGAGTTTGAGCAAGCTCCAGGAAATGGTGAAGGACAAGGGAAGCCTGGCATGCTGCAGTCCATGGGATCACAGAGAGTCAGACACGACTGAGTGACTGAACAACAACATAAACTATAAATTATAGAGAAGATTAGTAAATTTAGTTACATTGGATTTAACTTCTTTTCACCAAGAGATACCATATCAGTTCAGTTCAGTTCAGTCACTCAGTCATGTCTGACTCTTTGCGACCCCATGAATTGCAGCATACCAGGCCTCCCTGTCCATCACCAACTCCCAGAGTTCACTCAGACTCACATCCATAGAGTCTGTGATGCCATCCAGCCATCTCATCCTCTGTCGTCCCCTTCTCCTTCTGTCCCAGCATCAAAGTCTTTTCCAGTGAGTCAACTCTTCGCATGAGGTGGCCAAAGTAGGAAATGAAAAATATAAATTGCAATGGTTACAACCACATATAATTGGCTGAGCGAATTACTACAACATTAAAAAAAAACAAACCTCATACAAAAGGATAATAAACAAACAGCCTTAGAGAAAACTAAGCTAAAAATGCAGTCAGAAAAGCACTCATGGACTTTAAGATAACCTGACAAAAGATGCTCAATTCTATTAGTATCCAAGGAAATGCAAATTAAAACCGCTATAGTGTACAACTCTTGACCATAAAGATAACATTTAAATATATAACAACTGGATCAGATAAAGCATAGTCTTCGGATTTAGACTAAGGATGTGAGACTTTATTTTGTTAGTAACAGGACCCTTTGAAGAGCTGAAAATAAAGATGTGATCAAAGTTCTGGAAAAATTCCTGTCCTGTATGGAGCCTGGAAAAAAATTGTTGACCATATCAAATATTGGTGAGAATGTGAAACAAGGGAAAATCATCCCCTGTGGAGCAGAGAGTCGACTGATAGAACTGATTTGAAAAACAATTTGACATTTTCCTGCATATTTGAAGATATGCATTTATTCTCATCCTGAATTCCACTCTTGACCCATACTTTAGAGAAATTCTTTTTCATGTTTACTTGGAAACTTATACAAAATAATTTAGAGCAACTTTAAATGAAAACAACACAAATGTTCATCTAATACAAACTGGATAAATAAATCATGATATGTGCACACACGCTCCTCTTGTCCATGGAATTCTTCAAGCAAGAATACTGGAGTGGGTAGCCATTCCATTTCCTGGGGATCTTCCCAACACAGGAGTCAAACATGGGTCTCCTGCATTGCATGCAGATTCTTTATCATCTAAGCCACCAGTGAAGCTTTTATCATATTATGCTACAAGGAAAATGAACATACTGCAGCTACACACAACAACATAGAAAAATTATATCAACACAATGTTGAGTGAAAGAACTGGAAATGGAATTTATACAATGTGATTCTATTTTAACAAAGTCCCAATTGGGCCAAGCTAAATAATGTATTGTTTAAATCTTCATGCATAGACGGAAGGAAAGAAATTAGTTATCACAGAGATGATTATGATTACATCTGTGGGAAGGAAAGGAAATTCATTTGGCAGGGGTACACAGGAAGCTGCTAAGACATTACTAGCAGTATTCTGTTACTTAACTTGGATGATGGCTCTACGGGTGATTGCTTTATTTTTATTCTTCAAATTATATATCATTGACTATACTTCAGTGTGCATGATATATTTCACGAGGAAAAAAAAGGAAGCTTTGTTGGTCTATTTTTGATGGATTGTGTGTGTGAGAAAATTGCTCAGTTGTGTTCGACTCTTTGAGACCCATGGACTATACAGTACATGGAATTCTTTAGGCCAGAATACTGGAATGGGTAGCCTATCCCTTCTTTAGGGGATCTTCCCAATCCAGGGATCGAACCCAGGTCTCCCGCGTTGCAGGTGGATTCTTTACCAGCTGAAGCACAAGGAAGCCCTTTGACGGATTATGCCGATGTTTTTCATCTTTCCTGTCTGAACCTCCCTCCCCAGAAAAATATTCTATTTAGATCTAGTTTTATTCTCAGTGAAAATTTAAAAACAGGTTTCTTTTGTTGGAATTCATAAGAATGTATCCCACAAAGATCTAACAGCTTAACATTCATCTGCATGGTAATGGGTAGCCTATTCCTTCTTTAGGGGATCTTCCCAATTCAGGGATTGAACCCAGGTCTCCCTCGTTGCAGGTGGATTCTTTACCAGCTGAAGCACAAGGAAGCCCTTTGACGGATTATGCCAATGTTTTTCATCTTTCCTGTCTGAACACCCCCTCCCCAGAAAAATATTCTCTTATTTAGACCTAGTTTTATTCTCAGTGAAAATTTAAAAACAGGTTTATTTTGTTGGAATTCATAAGAATGTATCAGATGTGTATAAGAGACAGGTCCAAGGGACTCTCAAGAGTCATCTCCAACACCACAGTTCAAAAGCATCAATTTCTGGAACTCTCTTCCTTTTTCCATGATCCAGTGGGTGTTGGCAATTTGATCTCTGGTTCCTCTGCCTTTTCTGAAACCAGCTTGTACATCTAGAAGGTCACAGTTCAAATATCACTGAAGCTTGGCTTGGAGAATATTGAGCATAGCCTGTGAGATGAGATAGGCTACTGTAAATGTTCTGAGCACATTTAAGGTAGGCTCACCTAAGTTGTGATGTTTAGGAATTTATTAAATGCAATTTTAATTTATGATATGTTTAACTTATGATGTAACTATTAGAACATAACTCCATTGCAAGAAATATATACTGCAAAATGTGTCAGTCTCTATTACCTGCAGGTTCCAGTCATTAAAATTGAAATATTTTATCTGATACACAAATCTGCCTAAAGTGCAATCATTTTCAAGAGTTTGTATTACAAAAAAAATCTCAATTCAAATATCACTGAAGCTTGGCTTGGAGAATATTGAGCATAGCCTGTGAGATGAGATAGGCTACTGTAAATGTTCTGAGCACATTTAAGGTAGGCTCACCTAAGTTGTGATGTTTAGGAATTTATTAAATGCAATTTTAATTTATGATATGTTTAACTTATGATGTAACTATTAGAACATAACTCCATTGCAAGAAATATATACTGCAAAATGTGTCAGTCTCTATTACCTGCAGGTTCCAGTCATTAAAATTGAAATATTTTATCTGATACACAAATCTGCCTAAAGTGCAATCATTTTCAAGAGTTTGTATTACAAAAAAAATCTCAAAATAAATAAATCTTCAATTCGTCACACCACAGTTTTTATAAGATAAAAACATCTATCTAGTGTATAAGTAAATTTAATATGATATTTTAAGGAAGAAAATGTATTTCAGGTAAAGCTAGCATAGAAGTATGAATTGCAAGTACTTTACAGAGAAAGAGGAAAATTATAGAAACTCTAGAATCATAAAAAACTGAGATTTAATTTCTGGATTTATTAATTTGATGATTATGTGCCTTTGGGCAAATATTTTATTCTCATTCTGTTTCTTCTTCTACAAAATAGTAGCAATAATGTACTTTCATCACAGGGATCTTAGAACAGAAATGGGGAGCCTTGCATGAAGGCCACAGAAGTGGAACACAGAACCAAGGTCACTTCTGAGTCTGATTGAACCCCTTTCTAGTTATTGCTGAAATCCACTTGATCATCACTGGAAGTCTTCCTGACACCAAATTAGGCAAAAAAATGCCCACCCTATTCTCACCCTATAGTACCCTAACCAGCTGACAAATGCCACACTTTCAGCAGGTATTTTCTTTGCTTTGAGGCTCTGAAAACTGATTATTAGATGAGTCAAGCTAATGGCTTGTCCATTTTCTCTTCTGAAAGAACAAACTTCTGGTTTTATTAATTATTGACATTGTTTCCTTCATTTCTTTTCAATTTATTTTTGCTCTAATCTTTATTTTTTCTTTCCTATTACTAACTTTGGGTTTTTGTTGTTGTTGTTGTTCTCTTTCTAGTTGCGTTAGATGTAAAGTTAGGTTGTTTATCTGATATTTTTCTTGATTTTTGAAGCAAGCTTGTATTGCTATAACTTTCCTCTTCAGTCCTCACTTCAGTCGTTCAATCGTGTCTGACTCTTTGTGACTCCATGTACCATAGCACGCCAGGCTTACCTGTCCATCACCAACTCCAGGGTCCACCAAAACCCATGTTCATCGAGTAAGTGATGCCATCCAACTATCTCATCCTCTGTCGTCCCCTTCTCCAACTGCCGTCAATCTTTCCCAGCATCAGGGTCTTTTCTAATGAATCAACTGTTTGCATCAGGTGGCCAAAGTACTGGAGTTTCAGCTTCAACATCTGTACTTCCAAGAACACCCAAGACTGATTTTATTTAGGATGGACTGGTTGTATCTTCTTGCAATCCAAGAGACTCTCAAGAGTCATCTCCAACACCACAGTTCAAAAGCATAAATTTTTCGGCACTCAGCTCTCTTTATAGTCCAACTCTCACATCCATATCAGACTTAATTTTGGGGGCTCCAAACTCACTGCAGACGGTGACTGCAGCCATGAAATTAGAAGGCGTTTACTCCTTGGAAGAAAAGTTATGACCAACCTAGATAGTATATTCAAAAGCAGAGACATTACTTTGCCGACTAAGGTCTGTCTAGTCAAGGCTATGGTTTTTCCTGTGGTCATGTATGGATGTGACAGTTGGACTGTGAAGAAGGCTGAGCACAGAAGAACTGATGCTTTTGAACTGTGGTGTTGGAGAAGACACTTGAGGGTCCCTTGAACTGCAAAGAGATCCAACCAGTCCATTATGAAGGAGATCAACCTTGGGATTTCTTTGGAAGGAATGATGCTAAAGCTGAAACTCCAGTTCTTTGGCCACCTCATGCAAAGAGTTGACTCATTGAAAAAGACTCTGATGCTGGAAGGGATTGAGGCCAGGAGAAGTTGATGACTGAGGATGAGATGGCTGGATGGCATCACGCACTCAATGGACATGAGTCTGAGTGAACTCCAAGAGATGGTGATGAACAGGGAGGCCTGGTGTGCTGCGATTCATGGGGTCGCAGAGAGTCGGACACAACTGAGCGACTGAACTGAACTGAATTGAATAGACAGACTTTTCATGGCAAAATAATGTTCTCTGCTTTTGAATATACTATCTAGGTTGGTCATAACTTTCCTTCCAAGTAGTATCTTTTAATTTTATGGCTGCAATCACCATGTGCAGTGATTTTGGAGCCCCCCCAAAATGAAGTATAACACTTTCCACTGTTTCCCCATCTATTTTTCATGAAGTGATGGGACCGGATGCCATGATCTTAGTTTTCTGAGTGTTGAGCTTTAAGCCAACTTTTCCACTCTCCTCTTTCATTTTCATCAAGAGGCTCTTTAGTTCCTCTTTACTTTCTGCCATAAGGGTGGTGTCATCTGCATATCTGAGGTTACTGAAATTTCTCCTGGCAATCTTGATTACAGCTTGTGCTTCTTCCAGCCCAGCATTTCTCATGCTTTTCTCTGCATATAAGTTAAATAAGCAGGATGACAGTATACAGCCTTGATGTATTACTTTTCCTATTTGGAACCAGTCTGTTGTTCCATGTCCCATTCTAAGTATTGCTTCCTGACCTGCATCCCGGTTTCTCAAGAGGCAGGTCAGGTTGTCTGGTATTCCCATCTCTTTTAGAATTTTCCATGGTTTCTTGTGATCCACACAGTCAAAGGCTTTGGCATAGTCAATAAAGCAGAATTAGATGTTTTCTCCTGGAACTCTCTTGCTTTCTCGATGATCCAGCAGATGTTGGCAATTTAATCTCTGGTTCCTCTGTCTTTTCTAAAACCAGCTTGAACATCAGGGAGTTTACTATTCACTTATTGCTGAAGCCTGGCTTGGAGAATTTTAGGTATTACTTTACTAGCATGTGAGATGAGTGCAATTGTGCCATAATTTGAGCATTTTTTGGCATTGCCTTTTTTGGGGACTGGAATAAAAACTGACATTTTCTAGTACTGTGAGCACTGCTGTGTTTTCCACATTTGCTGGCATATTGAGTGCAGCACTATCACAGTATCTTCTTTCATGATTTGAAATATCTCAACTGGAATTCCATCATCTCCACCAGCTTTCTTCATAGTGATGCTTCCTAAGGCCCACTTGACTTCACATTCCAGCATATCTGTCTCTAGGTTAGTGATCATACTATCATGATTATCTGCATTGTGAAGATCTTTTTTGTACAATACTTATGTGTATTCTTGCCACCTCTTCTTAATATCTTCTGCTTCTGTTAGGTCCATATCATTTCTGTCCTTTATTGAACCCATCTTTGCATTAAATGTTCCCTTGGTATCTCTAATTTTCTTAAAGAGATCTCTAGTATTTCCATTCTATTGTTTTCCTCTATTGCTTTACATTGATCCCTGAGGAAGGCTTTCTTATCCCTCCTTGCTATTCTTTGGAACTCTACATTCAGATGCTTATATCTTTTCTTTTCTCCTTTGTTTTTCACTTCTCTTCTTTTCACAGCTGTTTGTAAGGCCTCCTCAGACAGCCATTTTGCTTTTTTGCATTTCTTTTCCATGGGGATGGACTTGATGACTATATAGCCCTAAGGGATTTGATTTAGATCATTGAATGTTCCAGTAGTTTTCTCCGTTGAGCACGGAGTTTCGACTGTGCAGGAGTGCGGCAGTTGTAATGGTGCACTAGTGCAGCCAACAGAAGCTACCCCACACCTGAGATCAGGGCCAGCGGCCAAGATTAGCTACCCCACATCTGAGGTTAGAAGCAGTGTCTGTACTTTGCTGGAGTAGCTGTGAAGACAGACTCCACGTCCAAGGTAAGAGAAACCCAAGTAGCATGGTAGGCACTGAGAGAGGGTATCAGAGGGCAGAAAGACTGAAACTACAATCACAGACAACTAGCCAATCTGATCACACGGACTACAGCCTTGTCTAACTCAATGAAACTAAGCCATACTGTGTGGGGACACCCAAGATGGACAAGTCATGGTGGAGGTCTGACAGAATGTGCTCCACTGGAGAAGGGAATGGCAAGCCACTTTAGTATTCTTGCCTTGAGAACCCCATGAACAGTATGAAAAGGCAAAAAATAGGGCACTGAAAGATGAACTCCCCAGGTTGGTAGGTGCCCAATATGCTACTGGAGATCAGTGGAGAAATAACTCCAGAAAGAATGAAAGGATAGAGCCAAAGCAAAAACACCACTCAGTGTGAATATGCCTGGTGATGGAAGCAGGGTTTGATGCTTCAAAGAGCAGTATTGCATAGGAACCTGAAATGTTAGGTCCATGAATCAAAGAAAGTGGTCAGATTTTCCTCATAGCACTGCTTTTACTACATCCTATAGGTTTTGAGTTGTGATTTTGCTGTCACTTATTTCTACGTGGGTTTTTTTTTTTTTTTTTCCCTCTTTGATTTCTTTAGTGACCTCTTGGCTACTTAGCAACATGGTTTAACATCTTTGTTTGTGTCTTTTTGGTTTAGTTTAGTCTTTTTGTTTTGTTTTGTTTTGTTTCTCCTGTAAAAATGTTGAGGTCAGTAAAAATATATATGATATAGTTCCAATTTTCCTAAATTTACCAAGGCTTGATTTGTGATGCCAGAAGTGATCTATTCTGGTGAATGTTTCATGTGCACTTGAGAAAAAAGTGTATTCTACCATTTTTGGATAGAATATCTTATAGATAGCAATTAGATCCATCTCATCCAGTGATTGAGGTAGTAAAGATCCCCGCTATTATTGTGTTACTGTTCATTTGTCTTTTATAGTGTTTCATTTGCTATATGTATTCAGGTACTCCAATGCTGGGTTTATATATATTTATAATTGTTATTTCTTCTTCTTGGATTGAACCTTTAATCAAAAATGTAAAGGAAACTTAAACAGACATTTCTCCAAAGAAGACCTACAGATGGCCAAATGATGTTGAGAAAAGATGCTCAACATCATTCATTATTAGATAAATGCAAATTAAAACTACAGTGACTATCATCTCACACCTGTCAGAATGGCCATCAATAAAAAACATACAAAAAGTTAATGTTGGAGGGGATGTAGAGAAAAGGAAAAACTCCTGCACTGTTAGTGAGACTGTAAACTGATACAGCCACTGCCGAAAACAGTGTGAAGATTCGTTTAAAAATTAGGCATAAATCTACCACGTGACCCAGCAATCGCACTAGTGAGCATATGTCTTCAGAATATCACAATTTTAAAGACACATGTATTCCAATTTTCACTGCAATACCATCAACAGCTTAATGGGTAAGAATTTATAATACAATTATATAATGGAATATTATACAGACTTATAACTTGGTGGAGCTAGTGGTAAAGAATGTGCCTGACAATGCAGGAGACTTAAGTGATACGGGTTCAAAACTCTGGGTTGGGAAGATCCACTGAAGGAGGGCAATATTCTTGCCTGGAGAAATCCATGGACAGAGAAACCTGGTGGGCTACAGTCCATAGGGTTGGAAAGCACTGGACATGACTGAAATAACTTAGAATGAACAAATGCACTAAAAAAAAAAATGAATTTGAATCAGTTGTACTGTGGTAGATGAGTTCAGAGACTCATATACGGAGAGAGGTAAGTTAGAAAAAGGAAAAACATGCATTGTATATTAACACACATATATGGAATCTAGAAAAGTGTTACTAACCAACTTACTAGAGAACAGATTGTGCATTCAGTAAGAGAAGATGAAGGCAGGACTTACTGAGAAAATAGCATTGATATATATACACTATCATGAAAAAATAGATAGTGGGAGGCTGCTAAATAAACCTAGTGCTCTGAGATGACCTAGAGGGGTTGAGTGTGGGGAGGGAAGGGAGGCTCAGGGGAAAATGATGCATATACAGTTATGACTGATTCACTTCGCTGTATGGCAGAACCCAACAAAAATTTGTAAAGCAATTTTCTACCAATTAAAAAAAATGTATGTTTAAAAAAGTTGGCTACTAACCCATTAAAAAGTGTCAGGTCTCCTTGGCCTGTCATGAGGTGAGCCTGCTACATTTGTGGTGCCTTCATTATCTCTGTTTCTTGTCTTCAATAAACTCACTACTTTCTGAAATGAAATGCGTCTGGAATTTCTTTTCCAATCTACACCCAGACTGCCAAAGCAAGAAGGAATTTTAATATATATACTAAAAAAAAAAAATTCTTTTTTTAAATTTCTTTATCCAGAGTGTTCTAAAGAATGTATAAACAAAAGTACTGATGATTATTGTTGATTCTGGTCACAACGTCAGAATAATTCCAATGAATAAGATGTGCCCGTTGTATTTCCATAAAGATTTTCACTTTCACATCTTAGAAGTGATTATTTGGGTATGGCTTTTCAGAACCTGGCCTGTGTGAGTCTGTGTCTGTGTGTGTGTGTGTTTGTCTAAGCAAGCGCCTATGTTCAGTTCAGTTCATTTGCTCAGTCATGTCCGACTCTGCGTCCCCATGAATCGCACCACACCAGGCTTCCCTGTTCATTATCATCTCTTGGAGTTCACTCAGATTCAGGTCCATTTAGTCCGTGATGCCATTCAGCCATCTCATCCTCGGTCATCCCCTTCTCCTCCTGTCCCCAATACCTCCCAGCATCAGAGTCTTTTCCAGTGAGTCAACTCTTCACATGAGGTGGCCAAAGTACTGGAGCTTCAGGTTCAGCATCATTCCTTCCAAAAAAATCCCAAGGTTGATCTCCTTCAGAATGGACTGGTTGGATCTCCTTGCAGTCCATGGGACTCTCAAGAGCCTTCTCCAACACCACAGTTCAAAAGCATCAATTCTTCAGCGTTCAGCCTTCTTCACAGTCCCACTCTCACATCCATACATGACCACAGGAAAAACCATCGCCTTGACTAGATGGACCTTAGTCGGCAAAGTAATGTCTCTGCTTTTGAATATACTGTCTAGGTTGGTCATAACTTTTCTTCCAAGGAGTAAGCGTCTTATAATTTCATGGCTGCAGTCACCATCTGCAGTGATTTTGGAGCCCCAAAAATAAAGTCTGACACTGTTTCCACTGTTTCCCCATCTATTTCCCATGAAGTGATGGGACTGGATGCCATGATCTTCATTTTATGAAGGTTGAGTTTTAAGCCAACTTTTTCACTCTTCTCTTTCACCTTCATCAAGAGGCTTTTCAGTTCCTCGTTACTTTCTGCCATACGGGCGGTGTCATCTGCATATATGAGGTTACTGTTATTTCTCCTGGCAATGTTGATTCCAGCTTGTGTTTCTTCTAGTCCAGTGTTTCTCATGATGTACTCTGCATATAAGTTAAATAAGCAACGTGACAATATGCAGCCTTGAGTACTCCTTTTCCGATTTGGAAACAGTCTGCTGTTCCATGTCCAGTTCTAACTGTTGCTTCCTGACCTGCATACAGATTTCTCAAGAGGCAGGTTAGGTGGTCTGGTATTTCCATCTCTTTCAGAATTTTCCACAGTTTATTGTGATCCACACAGTCAAAGGCTTTGGCATAGTCAATAAAGCAGAAATTGATGTTTTTCTGGAAGTTTCTTGCATTTTCCATGATACAGCGTATGTTGGCAATTTGATCTCTGGTTCCTTTGCCTTTTCAAAAACCAGCTTAAATATCAGAGAGTTCACGGTTCACATATTGCTGAAGCCTGGTTTGGAGAATTTCGAGCACGACTTTACTAGCATGTGAGTTGAGTGCAATTGTGCTGTATTTTGAGCATTCTTTGGCATTGCCTTTCTTTGGGATTGGAATGAAAACTGACCTTTTCCAGTCCTATGGCCACTGCCGAGTTTTCCAAATTTGCTGGCATATTGAGTGCAGCACTTTCACAGCATCATCTTTCAGGATTTGAAAGAGCTCCACTGGAATTCCATCACCTCCACTAGCTTTGTTTGTAGTGATGCTTTCTAAGGCCCACTTGAGTTCACATTCCAAGATGTCTGGCTCTAGATGAGTGATCACATCATTATGATTATCTGGGTCATGAAGATCTTTTTTGTATAGTTCTTCCGTGTATTCTTTCCACTTCTTCTTAATGTCTTCTGCTTCTGTTAGGTCTAGACCATTTCTGTTCTGTATCGAGCCTATCTTTACATGAAATGTTCCATTGATATCTCTAATTTTCTTGAAGAGATCTTTAGTCTTTCCCATTCTGTTCTTTTCCTCTGTTTCTTTGCACTGATCACTGAAGAAGGCTTGCTTATCTCATCTTGCTATTCTTTGGAACTCTGCAACAGATGCTTATATCTTTCCTTTTTTTCCTTTGCTTTTCACCTCTCTTCTTTTCACAGCTATTTGTAAGGCCTCCTCAGAGAGCCATTTTGCTTTTTTGCATTTCTTTTCCATGGGGATAGTCTTAATCCCTGTCTCCGGTACAATGTCACAAACCTCAGTCCATAGTTCATCAGGCACTCTATCTATCAGATCTAGGCCCTTAAATCTATTTCTCACTTCCACTCTATAACCATAAGGGATTTGATTAGGTCATAACTGAATGGTCTAGTGATTTTCCCTACTTTCTTCAATTTGAGTCTGAATTTGGTAATAAGGAGTTCATGATCTGAGCCACAGTCAGCTCCTGGTCTTGTTTCCATCAACTGTATAGAGCTTCTCCATCTTTGGCTGCAAAGAATATAATCAATCTGATTTCGGTGTTGACGATCTGGTGGTGTCTACGTGTAGAGTATTCTCTTATGTTGTTGGAAGAGGGTGTTTCAGCTTCTTCAGCATTACTGGTTGGGGCATTGACTTGGATAACTGTTATATTGAATGGTTTGCTCTGGAAATGAACAGAGATCATTCTATCATTTTTGAGATTGCATCCAAGTAATGCATTTCAGACTCTTTTGTTGACCATGATGGCTACTCCATTTCTTTTGAGGGATTCTTGCCTGCAGTAGTAGGTATAATGGTCATCGGAGTCAAATTCACTGATTCCAGTCCATTTTAGTTCACTGATTCCTAGAATGTGACACTCACCCTTGACATCTCTTGTTTGACCCCTTCCAATTTACCTTGATTCATGGACCTGACATTCCAGGTTCCCATGCAATATTGCTCTTTACAGCATCGGACCTTGTTTCTATCACCAGTCACATGCACAACTGGGTATTGTTTTTGCTTTGGCTCCATCCCTTCATTCTTTCTGGAGTTATTTCTCCACTCATCTCTAGTAACATATTGGGCACCTAATAACCTGGGGAGTTCCTCTTTTGGTATCCTGTCATTTTGCCTTTTCATACTGTTCATGGTGTTCTCAAGGCAAGAATACTGAAGTGGCTTGCCATTCCCTTCTCCAGTGGACCACGTTCTGTCAGCCCTCTCCACCATGGCCCTGCTTCTTTGGTTGCCCCACAGGCATGGCTTAGTTTCATTGAGTTAGACAAGGCTGTGGTCCTAGTATGATTAGATTGACTAGTTTTCTGTGAGTATGGTTTCAGTGTGTCTGCCCTCTGATGCCCTACTGCAACACCTACCATCTTACTTTGGTTTTTCTTACCTTGGATGTGGAGTATCTATTCATGGTTGCTCCAGCAAAGCACAGCTGCTGCCCCTTACCTTGGACAAGAGTCATCTCTTTACCCCCGCTGTTCCTGACCTTCAATGTGGGATCACTCCTATAGGCTCTCATGCGCCTGCACAGCCACCGCTCCTTGGGTTGCTCCTCCCAGCTGCTGCCCCTGTCCTCTGCTCGGGGTGGCTCCTCAGAGTCACCGCCCCAGGCCCCAGCGGGAGATGTCTCCCCTGTACCGCCCCTGACCTCAGATGCAATGTAGCTCCACTCAGCCGCCCTGACTTCGGAAGTGGGGTAGCTCCACCCAGCTGCCGCCCTGACCTCAGATACAAGGTGTCTCCTCCTGGCCGCCACTGATCTCGGATGTGGGGTAGCTCCTCCCGGCTGCCATTAACCTCAGACGCAGGGTAGCTCCTCTTGATTGCTGCCCTGACCTCATACACAGGGTAGCTCCTCTCAGTTGTTCCTGCACAGTCTCAGCTTGGCACTCTAGGCTGTTTCCCCTGACCTTGGACGTGGGGTACCTCCTCTAGGCCACACTTAGTGCGCCGGCCCGGCTCTCGCAGCCTCCTGTTAGGCCCCCAATTTCTAACATATCTATTTAAGTTCTACTGTCCCTACTTCATTTATGTTTATTTTTTTCTCAAATTTATTAGAAAGATTATTGGAAACCAGACATCACAATGACCCCTTTCATATTCACCAGACATATTTCTTATTTACTGAACATGTTTCCATTTTTAGTATAACACTTTTTTCATCTTACTCTATGTCTTAGGTAAATCATCCAGTTTTTATCTACTCAGGAATATTGGAAGGTGTTGCAAAGTCATTATCTGGTAAATTGGATCCATGAGTAACTCATCAGGATCATTCAGTCAACAAAGTACACATTTTGCTCAAAAGATCTGATAATTGCCTTAACTATTTTATTTATTCATGTAAATATATTATGTGCTTCTTAGCAAAGTAAAGTCTTTTTGAGTTCTTACTTTTAGTCATATACCCCACACAAATTGCAAATATGTGGAGAAACAAAATAGTCATCCACAGTTTATTCAATAGTTCAAAGGTTAAAGCATCTGCCTGCAATGTGGGAGACCCGGGTTCAATCCCTGAGTTGGGAAGATCCCTTGGAGAAGGAAATAGCAACCCACTCCAGTATTTATTCTTGCCTGGAGAATTCCATGATGGAGGAGCCTGGTGAGCTAGTGGTCACAAAGACTCAGACATGACTGAGTGACTTCACTTCACTTCAATAGATAGGTATGCTCAGTTTCTCTGTTGTGTTTGACTCTTTGTGACCTTATGGACTGTATTTCATTATGCTCCTCTGTTAATGGTATTTTTCAGGCAAAAATACTGGGGTGGGTTGCCATTTCCTTCTCCTAGGGATCTTCCTGACCCACAGATTGAATCTGTGTCTCCTTCACTGGCAGGAAGATTTTTTTACCACTGTACCACTTGGGAAGCCCGAAGAATATATTTAACATATGTTAAATAAAGAATGAGATGAAGACTCAGTATTTAATCAGAATAGATGGTTGTGGAACAATGCTGAGACACACAAGAGATGTGCTTATTCTATTATTCAATCAGAATGAAACAGCTACAGTGAACTATAAATTGTCCAGAAATATACATTAGTAGATTGTTTTATCATTTGAATGTTAAATTCAGTGACATTTAAAATAACCTACTTGTCATGAACTAATCATCTAACAGGGAAAAAAAAAAAGATGTGTTTCTTCCTATACTTACAGATTATATTTAGAGAACATTAAAAAAAAATACAGCATCAAGTGTGGGCCTTTCTAAAAACAAGCAAAAAGACTGTAATGTCAATTGCCTCCCTACTACAACTCAACTTAAAACATTTCAATGTCTTTCTCTTGGTCTTAAAATAGACCAGACATTTTTATGAGGTTTAATGATCTCAGCATAATCTTTCCTTTCTCTCCAGTGTCATTTCTTGCCCTTCCCATCTCAAAACTAGCCACATTTTCTCAATCACTTATAGTCAATACTCTCCTTCTTTCTTGGGGCATACGTTGTTCCTTCTCTCTGATCCCTTTTGCTGTTTGACTCATTAGCTTCTATTCTTTAATCTCATCCAAATGTTATTTCCTCAGGAAAGCCTTCCCTTAGCTCCCATTCACATTTCCAGTGCATCATAAAACTTACTTGAAACTTTATTTATTTTGTATGATTAATTACTGTCCATTTTGCTCACTAGAATATAACATGTACATGACTTTTTTGGTCCTTGGTGTTTATAATAATGTCTGGTAATATAATTCCTCAGTAAAATTAGTTAAATAGATTATATTAAATTTAATATAAAAAACACCACATGTTTCTCAATTCTATTTATGAAATATCCAGAAAAGCCAAATCTATATAAAGAAAATAGATTAGTGGTTTCTTAGTGTTAAGAGTGGAAATGGGGGTTAACTATTAATATAAACTGAAATGAGGAATTTCACTGAAAGAATGAAAATGTCCTAAAATGGGATTATGGAGGAGATTGTACAACTCACTAAATTTACTAAAAAAAAAAAAAAATTGAATTGTACTTTTAAAATAAGTGATTTTATAGTATGTAAATCTGCCCATGGAATTCTCCAAGCAAGAATACAGGAGTGGATAGCCATTTCCTTAGGAGATCTTCCTTAATCAGGGATCAAATCCAGGTCTCCTGCATTGCAATCAGACTTTTTTCACTATATCTGAGCTACTGGGGAAGCCCCACATTATACTCCAGTAAAGATGTTTTTAGAAAATGTTCAATGTAGCCTGACTTTTCCGTTAGCTGTGATGGTATTCCAGGTAATAGTTTAACTTGTGTTTATTTGTAAAGAAAACCATGTCATCATTCTTCATGGATTTTCTTAGATCTTTTTATTTGTTTTTCTTTGTCTATTCACAGCTTGTCCAGGTCTTTGCTTTCACAGTTGTATCCGAGGCTTTCTCTGGAAGATAATGGAACCACCTGGCAGGAGCCTGGAGTGCTACAGTTCTCATGGAGGACCTTAGCCAATCACTGCCTCATAATTGAGGGTGCATGGACAGATGAGTCTTGTGGGTTACAGTCCATGGGATAGCAAAGAGTCAGACGTGCCTGAGCAACTGAGCTTGCACAAAGGAAATGGGGTCTACTCTGGTGGTTCAGTGGTAAAGAAAACCTGCTTGCCAATGCAAAAGATGCAAGTTCAATCCCTGGATCAGGAAGATCTCCTGGAGAAAGAAATGGTGACCCACTCCAGTATTCATGGCTGGTAAATCTCAGAGAAAAGACTGTCAGGCTACAGTCCATGGGGTCGCTAAGTCGGATATGATTTAGCCACTAAATAACAACAAAGGAAGATGGAAGCTGAGCTTCCTTGCCTCCACTGAGGGCATACTCTGAGCTGTAACTAAGGTCTCCAATAAGGCTAAAGTCAAAGTTCCAGGATCTGTGTCTGAATAAGTAACCTCCTTAGTATTAGCATGCTTCCCTTTCCTCTCCTGCTGCTGCTGCTGCTGCTGCTAAGTTGCTTAAGTCCTGTCTGACTCTCTGCGACCCCATACACAGCAGCCCACCAGGCTCCTCAATCCTGGGATTCTCCAGGCAAGAACATTGGAGTGGATTACCATTTCCTTCTCCAGTACATGAAAGCAAAAAGTGAAAATGAAGTCGCTCAGTCATGTCTGATTCCTAGTGACCCCATGGACTGCAGCTTACCAGGCTCCCCCATCCATGGAATTTTCCAGGCCTGAATATATGATGTGTCAAGTTCTCAGATACCTTTCTTAAAGTCCTTGCACATAAACCCACAAAAACTCAGCTTACCCAAGACACTGACGCCACTGAAGTTTTAAAATATCAGAAATAATGTGGGATGACTTACAATTAACCTTATACATCATATTCTGATATGAGCCCCATACCTTTTCCATCTTCTAGAGGTGCCCTGAAATGCTTATTCTGTTCCTCTTTCACAGAGACATTTCAAATCCAGTTAATCATTATTACAATGTAAGCAGAAAGAAACTCAAAGGGTGGGTTTAATTAAGAACTTACAAGTATTACATGTGGCCAGAATATTGTTGTCATTGGTGATGATTTTGTGTGTTAGGGGAGAAACAAGGCTATAATCAGGACAAGTTTTATCTGAACATGCAAGAAACTGCCTTCTCAGCTTAATCATAAGGCTGACATTTTAAGCCACATATTTTAGTTATCATTAAAGATGTAAACATATAAAATCAATTTTTAAAAATGTTTCAGACAATTTCTATAAGTTTTCACTGGCCAGAATCTTATCAAAGCTTTAGAAGACTATGGAAATTTTACTTTTTTTCTCCAGGCTTTATAAAATAGGCCATTTAGCACTAATTCAGAGATGTGTTTGTTTAGTGTATGTGTGTGTGTGTGTGTGTGTGTGTGTGTGTGTGTGTGCTGCTCCTGCTGCTTATGTATATGTGCAATATCAATTTATAAATATTTAAGATTATTGCTAATGTGATGAGTCAAATTAATTGCCATAGGAGTAATCATTGTTTTGAAATATTTTTCTTATTATATTTGGTAAACAACTGAGTGAAAGAGGCTAACACAGAATCGCAAAATGCCATAAACCTAAGTATTAGAACAGCATAAACCCAGTGTGCTGAGTACTGACTTACTGCAAAATTTCCAGGGTTCACTTGCATTAAGTGTGTCTTAAAAGACCATTCTTGTGAAATGTTCTCTTTCAGAACATTTCCACTGGAACATATATGGTTTCACAAGCAAGCATTTATATTTTTCCCTTTGGACTGTCAATTCACAAATGTCACATTTCCAATATAACTGAACTTCTGAAAAACAGTAATAATACAAAATAGACAGGGGGAAATAATATGTCATTTCTACCTGCTATAATAACATATTTTAATAGGTGTCAAGCAGTTGGTGTAGAAGATATTTTTCTTGAAAAGTAACTGAGGGATAAGAGAGTGATGAACAAATAATTGAATAGATGTTGTAGTTTCCTGCTTTTGTTTCTTTTCCTTATTTAACCTCTCTGTTTAAACTTATCAACTCTTAAAGTTGCCTTAAAACTCAACATTCATAAAACTAAGATTATGGCATCCGGTCCCATCACTTCATGGCAAATAGATGGGAAACAGTGGAAACAGTGATTAACTTTGTTCTCTTGGGCTCCAAAACCACTATTGTGTGTGTGTGTGTGTGTGTGTGTGTGTGTGTGTGCTGCTCCTGCTGCTTATGTATATGTGCAATATCAATTTATAAATATTTAAGATTATTGCTAATGTGATGAGTCAAATTAATTGCCATAGGAGTAATCATTGTTTTGAAATATTTTTCTTATTATATTTGGTAAACAACTGAGTGAAAGAGGCTAACACAGAATCGCAAAATGCCATAAACCTAAGTATTAGAACAGCATAAACCCAGTGTGCTGAGTACTGACTTACTGCAAAATTTCCAGGGTTCACTTGCATTAAGTGTGTCTTAAAAGACCATTCTTGTGAAATGTTCTCTTTCAGAACATTTCCACTGGAACATATATGGTTTCACAAGCAAGCATTTATATTTTTCCCTTTGGACTGTCAATTCACAAATGTCACATTTCCAATATAACTGAACTTCTGAAAAACAGTAATAATACAAAATAGACAGGGGGAAATAATATGTCATTTCTACCTGCTATAATAACATATTTTAATAGGTGTCAAGCAGTTGGTGTAGAAGATATTTTTCTTGAAAAGTAACTGAGGGATAAGAGAGTGATGAACAAATAATTGAATAGATGTTGTAGTTTCCTGCTTTTGTTTCTTTTCCTTATTTAACCTCTCTGTTTAAACTTATCAACTCTTAAAGTTGCCTTAAAACTCAACATTCATAAAACTAAGATTATGGCATCCGGTCCCATCACTTCATGGCAAATAGATGGGAAACAGTGGAAACAGTGATTAACTTTGTTCTCTTGGGCTCCAAAACCACTACAGATGGTGACTGCAGCCATGAAATTAAAAGATATTTGCTCCTTGGAAGAAAAGCTATGACAAACCTAAAAAGCATATTAAAAAGCAGAGACATTACTTTGCCAACAAAAGTTCATCTAGTCAAAGCTACAGTTTTTCCAGTAGTCAGGTATAGGATGTGAGAGCTGGACTATAAAGAAAGCTGAGCACTAAAGAATTGGAGCTTTTGAACTATAGTGTTGGAAAAGACTCTTGAGAGTCCCTTGGACAGCAAGGAGATCCAACCAGTCCATCCTAAAGGAGATCAGTCCTGGTTGTTCATTGGAAGCTGAAACTCCGATACTTTGGCCACCTGATGTGAAGAGCTGACTCATTTGAAAAGACCCTTCTGCTGGGAAAGATTGAATGCAGGAGAGGGAGATGACAGAGAATGAGGTGATATGACATCACCATTTCGGATTATGTGATGGCATCACATCATCTTCATGGAGCTCCTGGAGTTGGTGATGGACAGAGAAGACAGGTGTGCTGCAGCCTATGGCATTGGAAAGATTTGGACATGACTCAGTGATTGAACTGAACTGAACTGAACCTTTGTCTTAGTCCTTTTCTGTTTTTTATTCTCTTTCATTTTCTCTCTCCATTTTTTCTTCATCTGGTTTACCTTTTTCTTATTTTTCTCATCTCTTCTATTTCTTCCATTTTTCTTCCTTTCTCTGTTTCTCTTCCTTCCTTCTTCCTTTTTCTTCTTTCCTCCTTCCTTCCTCCTCTTCTTTTCTCCTCCATGAAACAATGGACTGGTTCAAAATTGGATAAGGAGCATGTCAAGGCTACATATTGTCATCTTGCTTATTTAACTTAAATGCAGAGTACATCATATGAAGTGCTAGGCTGGATGAAGCTCAAGCTGGAATCAAGATTGCCAGGAGAAACATCAATAATCTTGGATATGCAGATGACACCATACTAATGGAAGAAATTGAAGAGAAACTGAAGAACCTCTACATGAGAATGCAAGATGGAACTAAAGCATCTTCCTTCTTCCTTTTTCTTCTTTCCTCCTTCCTTCCTCCTCTTCTTTTCTCCTCCATGAAACAATGGACTGGTTCAAAATTGGATAAGGAGCATGTCAAGGCTACATATTGTCATCTTGCTTATTTAACTTAAATGCAGAGTACATCATATGAAGTGCTAGGCTGGATGAAGCTCAAGCTGGAATCAAGATTGCCAGGAGAAACATCAATAATCTTGGATATGCAGATGACACCATACTAATGGAAGAAATTGAAGAGAAACTGAAGAACCTCTACATGAGAATGAAAGATGGAACTAAAGCACCTCTTGATGAAAGTGAAATAGGAGAGTGAAAAAGCTGGCTTAAAATTCAACATTCAAAAACTATAATCATGGCATCTGGTCCCATCACTTCATGGCAAATAGATGGGGAAGAAATCAAAACAGTGATAGGTTTCATTTTCTTGGGCTCCAAAATCACTGTGGATGGTGACAGCAGCCTTGAGATTAAAAGATGCTTGTTCCTTGAAAGGAAAGCTTTGACAAAACTAAACAGCATATCAAAAAGCAGAGATATCATTTTGCCAAGAAAGTCCCATCTAGTCAAAGCAATGATTTTTTCTAGTAGTCTTTTTTTGGATGTGAGAGTGGAACCAAAAAGAAAGCTGAGGGCTGAATAATTGATCCTTTTGAACTGTGGTGCTGGAGAAGCCTCTTGAGAGTCTCTTTTACAGCAAGAAAATCAAACCAGTAAATTCTAAAGAAAATCATCCCTGAATATTTATTGAAAGGACTGATGCTGAAGCTGAAACTCCAATACTTTGGCCACCTGATGCACAAAGCTGACTTGTGGGAAAAGACCCTGATGCTGGGAAAGACTGAAGGCAAAGAAGGGGATGGTAGAGGATGTGATGCTTAGATAGCATCATCAACTCAATGTACATGAATCTGAACAAGCTCCGTGTGTTGGTGATGGACAAGAAGCCTGGAATGCTACAGTCCATGGAGTAACAAAGAGTTGGACATGACTTAATGACTGAACAACAACAATATGGTAAAAGTAATATATACTCAGGAAGACCCTAGTCTACACTGACCTTTAATCATAAAGAAAGTAAATATAAAGTTACTGATAATATTCTATATTTGAAGAAGATAAAGAGTTTAAAAGATTCATACCCTATGAGGCAAAACTTTTTTTTTTTTACATTCCATGGTAATTTTTGTAAAGCTCTTAAATACCCATCATATTGGATTCAATATATTTGTTTAATATATCTGTCTAGTTGTTTATAACTCAAAGGAAATGGAACTATGTCCGATACAATGATGTGTGTCACAGTCTTTACAGCAAGGTTCATCCGTGATCAGTTGGTACTTTTTTTTCCTCAGATTTTTTTTAACTTACAAATATATAATAATATTATACAAATATTTTTAGATAGTAGTTCAAAAAAGCCCATGATTATAATATCAATTGTTTTGATAAAATTCGGTTAATGCCTATGTATCAATTAATCTCCAATATCAAAAACGTGAACAGAAGATATAATTACACAAGCTGTTGCCCAAGTGTGACATAAATCTCAAAGAATTAAGCTCAGAAATATTTGCTAACTCAGTGTGATATAAAGCCTAAATTTAAAGCTAAATAGTATGTCCTGTCTTATTGTTTTTGTTCAGTCACTAAGTCAAGTCCAACTCTTTTCAACCCCATGGACTGTACCATGCCAGGCTTTCCTTTCTTTCACTACCTCCCAAAATTTTCTCATTAAGTCAGTGATGCTATCTAACCATATTCTTTGCTGCCACCTTTTCCTTTTGCCTTCAGTTTCAGGGTTTTATCAATGAGTCTGCTCTTCGCATCAGATAACCAAAATATTGGAGCTTCAGCTTCTGCATCGATCATTCCAATGAATATTCAGGGTTGATTTCCTTGAAGATTGACTGATTTGATCTCCTTGCAGTCCAGGGATCTCTCAAGAGTCTTTTCCAACCCCACAATTCAAAAGCATCAATTGTTTGGCTTTCAGCATTTTTTATGGTCCAACTCTCACATTCATATGTGACTTGCCTTGAAACCTAATACAATCAAGAGTGCTTCAAATGTCTGAGCCAAGACCTCTCAACTCCACTCTGCTCTCATGGATAAGCTTTCCAGCCAAACCACCTTTTAACAAAGTAACTAAGAATAGTCCCAGATTATTCCTAAGAAGCAGCCTTCTGTTCCCTGCAGGTTTGTGAAATTATTCAAACCAGCCAATCACATCCTCCCATAACAGTCAGAAGGCACCTCCCCAAGCTTGTTTACTCTGTCCCAAAATGCAGTCCTGGTGTGGATATGTGTGGTCTGCAGTCTTCTCCTCCCCAGGCTATGAGTGTGATGAATTAAACTATTGTCAATTTCTTTTTTCCAGTGTCAAGTATAATCTGTTGGGCTGTCCTTCCCTAACTTACAGATTGAAAAGAAAGAGATTAAAATGCTCATATGTTCTAAGTTGCCTCAGTCATGTCCAATTCCTTGTGACCCTATGGACTGTAGCCTGCCTGGCTCTGTCCATGGGATTCTCCATGCAACTGTACTGGAGTGGGTTACAATGCCCTCAATAGGATCTTCCCAACCACAGATCAAAATCTTATGTCTCCCACAATATCAGAAGGGTTCTTTACCCCTAGACCATCTCAGAAGCCCTAAAATACTCATACCAAGTAAAATGCCATAGCCAATCTGCAATTTAAGAAGAGAATAGGTGAAGTCCATCCTGGGTATAGGCAAGAATGAGTGCAGTGTAAAGAATTTAAAAATAATAATGAAGCTAAGTAAAAACTTATATTTTATTATGATTATGCACTAGTAGTACTAGTCATAAAATTCTCCTTCCTGATGGAATAAGCCATCCTCTTTCCCTCCCCAACTCACCATTATACACAGAAATAGTTAATGCATTACAAGCTTATCATTTCATCACAAAAGACTGGTAAAGGAAAAGTAATCATGGAAGATTTGACAATGTTGCAAATTTTGTTTCAAGTAAAAAAACCTGAAAATCTTCAGGAATATATACATCATATCGGTGTTCATAGAAATGCCATGTATTGTATTAAGAATTAAATGTGTTTTAGTGGAGATTACACTCTAGTTGAAACAGCATTACTAAAAGTATAATACAAGCTCTATGACAAAAATTGTCAATGAAATCCTCAAAACCTTTGGAAAAAGGAGTGCATGCAAGGACTATATACATCCATCATCCAAAAGCTAACAGATAAGACACTCAACAGATTTGAAAGGAAATTTACCTGAAATGAAAGCTACACAAATGTCTTAAAAATAAAAAGACAAATGTTTCTCTGGCATTTAAGTGCAAGCAGTAACTTTCAAGACTTAGAATTTTGAATCCCAAAAGTCCCAAGATAGGAACAAAAATCCCATCTTGATTACATGTCAGCTGATCATTATAAAAATGAGAAAAGTAACACAGCACAATTACTGTGAAAAAGAGAGATGCTTGATTTTATATATATATAAAGGCAGCAGTGGTGGTAAAGAACACTTGCAAATGCAGGAGACATAAGAGACACCAGTTCAATCCCTGGGTTGGGAAGATCCCCTGGAGGAGAGCATGGCAACTCACTCCAGTATTGCTGGCTGGAGAATCCCATGGACAGAGGAGCTGGGAAGGCTACAGTCCATAGGGTCTTAAAGAGTCGGACATGACTGAAGTGACTGAGCACACCCACATATATATCTATCTCTATCCATCTATATGCACATGCTATAGCATCCACTATCAAATAAGCAAGGCTTTTAAAAAGTAAAAAAGAACATTATTATACAAAATGCTGTAGGGTGGGGGGAAATACGATTACATTATTTATGCAATCACTGTGGAGACTCCAGAAAGCAGTCTTTAAATTTGTAAAGGACAGTGACGTATAAGAGAGACTTGACTACCTTGCCCTGAATTTTTATTATGCTATATAAAATGTAAAGGGCAAAGTCAAACACGAATTTGAAGTCTATGATAGTCTTGTAACTGACAAATAAAGAGAGCTTGACTAACTAATTACAGAACTACAATGAAGGGGCAAATCTGAAATTTATTTTGCTTCTGATTTTGACTAAATTTGGTCACAGTTCAGAATAAGACTTGAGGAACAAGGTAATTTGTCCTATTAGAAATAACATATCAAGAATATCAAATGGCTAAAAAGTCACTATCAAATTATTTAAAAGTCACTGTTAGGCAACTGAGAGAAACATGAGAAAATGGCAGGAGGATGAAAATTACTAGTATAACAAGAGAGATATTATACATTTGGCTTACATATTTTAAAAATTTCACAAGCAGAAAGATAAAACTTAACATTTATTTACTTTAATTGAAGGTTATTTCACATATTGCTTTGGTTTTTCTCATACATTGACATGAATCAGCCAAGAGTGTATGTATGGAAAAAAAAAAAGTTTTAAAATAAGAATCTGTGTTTAAGTTCAAGTTCTAACAAGAACAAAAAAAAAAATCTGAAGTGTGATTTCCGATGCAGTTAAGAGGGACTTTATATAATCAGTTTTAACAAGATTTGTTTAACTTCCAGGTTGCACATTTGAATGTTGATACCATTTTTCACATGGGTCAAATTAACTTAATTAGCTGGCATTTAATAAGAATGATATTTTCAATTACTTTTCCATATTTAAAATAAACAAAAATAGGAAGCTGAAAATGTAGTCTGGCAGGTTTTGCAATAAGAAATTAGTTTGCTAGGAAAAGATAAGGGATTTGAGGCAGGGATGGAAAAGACATTTTTCCTAAGTTTGGGGACAGAAGTCTCTGTATGCATTTGACATTAGAGAAAGATAAAGTAATTTGAGGAAAAGTTTTATATAAATTCTTCTAGTAACATATGACAGAAATAGAAATTAAAATGCCAAGTGGATAAACCAATTAATAAAAGTCCATTCTGAATTTGACTAAAATATAAGCATCTCACAGGAATGACTATATCAATTGATTTTATAGCTCTATTTAATGAATTAACTTTAAGTTATGGAAAGAAAAAGAAATATAATGACTAGTTATGCACAGTGAATACTGAATATTGAAGTGAATATTTAAATGATTTATTCACTTTTATATGATTTTCTTGAGTTCCATCTCAGTACCAGGGCTGTTTTATTATTGTTTGGATATGGAGGAAAATAATATACCATGGCCTCTAGAATGCACTCAGAGTGTACAGAAAAACTTCAATTACTTATGATTCACTCAGCATCATTTAGGGGGAGAGAACTTGTAGTTCAAGGGAATGTCTTAACTTCCCCATAAACTAGGAAGTGGGAAAGCATGAGAGAGAAGAGGGGAAGATCGGCATTTAAAGAAGATAGTATAGAAAACAGGACTTCCCAGATGGTGCCAGTGGTAAAGAACCAGCCTGCCAAGCCAGGAGATGCAAAAAACCTGGGTTCAATTCCTGGGTTAGGAAGATCTCCTGGAGTAGGAAACGGCAATCTACTCAGTATTTTTGCCTGGAGAATCCAACGGACAGGGGAATCTGGAAGGTTACAGCCCACGGAGTCACAATGACTCGGGCACAATTGAAATAATTTAGCATGAATGTGCACACAATAAGGAAAACTACCAAAAAAATAAAAAGTGAATGGTTTATACAGGAAAGTTTTCTGGGTAGCATTTTCCCTGCAAAACATTATTTTCCTCTAAGATGACATATAGGGAGATATCATAAAATATAACATGATTTGAAAAGAGTCTTATAGTAGAAATAAGGTTTATACAATCTCTGATGTGTTGAGTTTCATTACATAATTTCTCATAGTTATTAGAAAAATGATAAAATTACATATTATGTGGATCTCTGTGCGTGGTCCTGTATAATAGATACAGATAGGAACATATCTCCTGGAGAAGAAAATTGCAATCCACTCCAGTATTCTTGCCTGGAGAATTCCATGGATAGAGGAGCCTGGTGGGCTACAGTCTATGGGGTTGCAAAGAGTTGGCCATGACTAAGCCACTAAGCACAGCACAGCACATATATATTTATATAAATATTATATCTACAGAGATGATCAACTATAGAGATTATTTAAGTATTAATAAACTATTTTCAGGCAGAACACAATAGTGACAAATTAGCTGTAGGATAAGACATGCTAAAATATGTATAAAAGGACCATATACTCAGAATAAAAGATCAAAAGCATATGAAAGACAATTAATCAGCAAATTCAGTTATTTTAGGAGGAAATGCATACTGTTTGGAATTTAGTAATAAATATTTTCAGTAGGACTGTCTTTATGAAATGAGATCAGAGCCACACAGAAAGGCCCACACTTGAGGTCAGATGCTCTGTAACTGCCAGTTTGAAATTCTTAATAATTTTCCTTTTTACTTTAAGTGAAGTTCAGTGGAACAATAAACTCTTGGCTATTTCCTGGCTCTACGCAGCACTGGAACATGTGTAACCTGGGGTCTTGGGCTCAGTGTAGGAACATTAAGGTGCAGGCTCTGAGCATCCACTTACCTGCAGACTGGGACTCAGGATGCCTTTGAGGACCTACAATTGCATGATTATTCTCATGGCCAGAGAAATGCAAAATTGAATAGCAAATCCAAAACATCAGGAGAGCTCAAAAAAGAAAACACTTTTGTTTTCATTTAAAGAGTCCCTTTTATAATTATTATTGTTTTTAATTTTAATCAAGGTGTAGCTGATATATGTTAGTTTCTGATATATAGCAAAATGATTCAGTTATACATATATAAACATGCATGTATATAAATATATAAATGTTCTTTTTCAGATTCTTTTCAAATATTGTTGTGCTTAGTTACTAAGTCATGTTCGACTATTTTTCAACCTCATGGACTGTAACCCACCAGGCTCCTCTGTTCATGTGATTTCCCAGGTAAGAGTACAACTCATGAGTGGGTTGCCACTTCCCTCTCCAAGGCATCAACCTGACCCAGGAATCAAACTCTCATCTCCTACACTGCAGACAGATTCACCATTGAGCTACCTGGGACACACTTTTTCATATATAGGTTGTTACAGCTATAGATTATAGTTCCTTGTGCTATGCAGTAAGTCCTTATTGCTTATCTATATTATACACAGCAGTGTGTAAATGTTGCTCCCAAATTCCTAATATATCACTCCCCTCACTTTTACCCTTTGGTATCCACAAGTTTGTTTTCTATGTCTGTGAGTCTGTTTCTCTTTTGTAAATAAGTTCATTTGTATCATCTTTTTGATTCCACATAAAAGTGATATATGATATTTATCTTTCTCTGTCTGACACACTTCACTTAATGTGGTATTCTCTAGGTCCATCCATGTTGCTGTAAATTGAATTATTATGTTTTTTTAAAAATATAACTATTTTCCTACTCATGCATCTTTAGGTTATTATTAATGCATTGATTCCATTAATAATTTATGTTTATTTATCTTTTATAGTTACATTTATTTTAACTGATGATTACAATATTGGTTTGATTTCTATTTTTAATTTTTGAAGATTTTTTCTTTTTTTCTATAATTCTTTTTTTTATATTTTAATTTGAGGATAAATAATTTGCAGTATTGTGATGGTTTTTGCCAGACATTAACATGAATGGGCATTAGGTTCCCTCCCTCTTGAACCCTTCCTCCCACTTTCTTTCCCATCCCACACCTCTAGATTGTTACAGAACAGTAGCTTTTTTACCCTGTGTAATACATTGAACTTCCACAGGTTATCTATAATTCTTTTTGTATATTAAATTTTTAATGAAGTCCAGTTGATTTACAATATTCTGTTAGATTCAGGTATAAAGCAAAGTTATTCAGTTACACATATATCTATTATTTATCAGACTGTTTTCTCATATAGGTTATATAAAATATTAAGTATAGTTCCCTATGCTGTATGGTAGGTCCTTGTTGTTTATCTAAAATTATAAAAACAACAGACATAAAAAAAGGAAAAAATAAAGTTTATCTCTTTCAAAAAATAATTAATAATGTGCCTGATACATTAATGGACAGTTTAAAAGTACATAAGTGGAAAATAATTTTATTTCCTAACGAAATAAATAAAGGGCCCTGGCATTTTTATTTTTACTCAGTCTCACAAAGTATGTTCCTAGCCCTGGGCCAATAGTGATTATCAACCTTTCAGAATGACCCCTTGTCTTAACAATAAAGCCCAGTTTTATTTATTTAATTTTTTTTCTCCCAATTCCAGTCTACTGTGGGTTGTTCATCCAAGCAAGAGACAGTGCTCCAGATGTCAGCCACGTTTTCAGAGTCTGGAGCATCTTTCTCATACTGTTTTTTTTTTTTTTTTTTTTTTTTTTTTTTTTAGGTATTTACTTTGTTGTTTCAGTTTGTAGTCTTGTTTTCAACAGAAATTTTAGGAAACTATTGGCAGAGGGAATCAAACTTAGCCATTTTGCTGAAAAGATAGACCAGGACTGAAATGCCATTCTATAATTCCTTTTTTCAATCTATGTAGATATTCTTTGTAAGGAACCATGGGGAATCTGAGAAATGGGCAGAAACAAATGTGAAGAAACTTGGATTATAGTGTACTGTTTAATATCTGGACTGAGTGGTTTAAATTTAATACTATGTCAAATCATTAGAGGAGATGAATAAACCTAAATAAGAAACAAAATATATTCTTATATTATTTTTACTTCTGTATATTGGATACAGGTTAATATATTTTTTATATCTGTATTCTTCTATTATCTTTCTGAGTTAGTGAGCATTTTTATCAAAATTGCTTATTTCTTTTTCATTTATTATTTATTTATTTATGTTAGTATTTATTAAATATTTTATTTATTTTATTTTATAAATAAGACAAATTATTTATTTCAATTGCCTTAAATTCCCTTCACCCCAGGGTTTTAACTTGTTCTTTCCTTTGAAACATATTCTTCTTCTTCTTTTTTTTTTTTTTCCTTTCTCTTCTTGTCTCTGTGAAATTATGTGAAACAGCTATCTATCCCAGTCTTTAAGGAATGGCTTCATGTGGGAGCTTCCCTATGTAGTCTGTGTGTGAAAGTGTTAATCACTCAGTCCTTTCTGACTTTGTTACTCCATGGACTGTAGCCCACCAGGCTCCTCTACCAATGGAATTCTCCAAGAAAAAATACTGAACCATGCCGGAAGACAGCACGGGAAACACCACGCATAGCAAAGGTCATGAGGAAGAGACCTGATGGGCAAAGGTGAGATCAGGCCTCGAGGGACCCCTCTGGACCTTCTCGAGCATCTACCCCAAAACCAGAATCTGACTGTCTTACTATTTTATGACTTTCACCAACTATTCTGAAATTAGCAGTGAGCTATTCCCAACCACCTTTTTTCTGGAAAAAGTTAACTTAGAGCTCCAGTTAATAGTTTCCTGCATATAAAATGAGTGTCTCCTCAGCCCTCAAAAAGAATAAGTTTGATGCAGTTCTAATGAGATGGATGAAACTGGAGCCGATTATACAGAGTGAAGTAAGCCAGAAAGAAAAACACCAATACAGTATACTGACACATATATATGGAATTTAGAAGACAATAATGATGACCCCGAAAGTGAGACAATATAAGAGACACAGAGGTATAGAACGGACTGTTGGCTTCAGAGGGAGAGGGAGAGGGTGGGAAGATCTGGGAGAAGGACAACGAAACATGTATACAATCATATGGGAGATGAAGCACCAGTCTATGTTCAGTACAGGATACAGGATGCTTGGGGCCGGTGTATGGGATGAACCAGGGGGATGGGCAGGGAAGGGAGGTGGGAGGGGGCTTTAACATGGGGAGATCGTCCACACCTGTGGCTGATTCATGTCAATGTATGGCAGAACCAATGCAGTGCTGTGAAATGGAATAAACATTAAACAAAAAATAAAAATTTAAAAAAAAAAAAACAACTCTTAAAAGAAAATTCTGGCCAGAGTCTCCATGATAACGGATTTGGCAATGACTTATGATACGACAAACACAAGGAAACAAAAGAAAAAAAAAAAAAGGAGTGTCTCAGCTCAAACCCCTCTGATGGCTCTCTAACTTGCCTGACAGATTTCCCTAGACTTTTACAACTAGGCATGTGATTGTTTACAGCCTCCCAACAGTGAGAGGCCATGGGAAGCTTAAAACATCTTAAAGATATAGAGCATTTTAAAGAGCTAAGAATTATATTGGTGAAGGGTTTCATTGTTGAGTTAATGACTGCCTCCAGACCTCCATATCCTTTATCTTTTAGGCACCTGGGAGGATATTAATCAATGTAATTGGGATGTAATAGGAATACAGTAGTTTTGATGTTAGCAATACTAGACTGTTGAGTAAATGAATTTTCTCTTTATTATAAATCACTGTACTCCTCTTTCTTTGTTATAAATTGTTGTATCCTTGCTATGTAAGAATGTAACTTTCTTTAGTGCTTTCTGAGAGTGGCACCAGACTTTGGAAAAAACAACACTTTTAGGGCAAATAAAAGTTTTCTGGTTGATGGACTCTTATCAGAGAAAGGTCATAAAATGCTAACACGCCTCCTGGCCAGAAGATGATGCAAATCACCTAAGACCTGTGAATACAGATAGGTATGCAGAGAGAAAGCCTGGTCTCGATAAGGATCAGGACTGCTGACCCTGCATGAGTTTGTATTTTTCATTATCCTCTATGTACAGCTTAAGGTATATAAGCTCCTTGGAAAAATAAAGTTTTGGGCCTCGCTTCATCATTGCTTGGCTCCCTTTATCTCCTTCTCAGGCTGTTCCCCTGGAGCACAGGGGCTTGCTGTGTTCACTTCTCTGCCCAGTCTTCTAAGACCTACGTGAGAGACAGCCCAAGGCAGGGCACCCTCCACTATTCAAAAAGGCACCTGTGGCCTACGTGAACAGTTTAAGTCCCTTGTCTTGGGACTTTATTGGCTTTCTGCATAAACCAAGGAATATCGGACTCTTTCTCTCTGTTTTCTTGACTGCAACATTCTTTCTTTATCTCTCTATATATCTTTAAATAAATCCTTATCTCCTTTTATAGCTCTAAATAAATACATCTCTCATAGCCAACGACATCCACGTTTCAGATACCGTGGATCCAACCAGGGCTGGTCCTTGGTAGAAGTGGGTAGCCATTCCCATCTTCAGGGGATCTTTCCAATTCAAGGATCCAATCCAGGTCTCCTGCATTGCAGGTGGCCTCTTTAACATCTGAGCCACCAGGGAAAACCCAGTGTATTTGTATTCAATGGCTTTGGTGAGACTACTGAATCTGAAGTGAGCAGAGCTTATGTCTTCTCTCTGGCTTAACTAGTCACCACTGCCTTGTGGAATGTAGGGCTAGAGTCAGAGGGACAGTAAGAAAGGCTAGAGCAGGAATTTAGTGTGAGCAGGGCACTGTCTTGCCCACTAGGAAAGTTTCAATCTGCTGTACCTGTGCTGGGACTGGGAACAAATAAATAAGTTCATTAGTTTGCTCTTCAACTGTGGAGTCTCGGTTTTGCACAGCCCTTCAGAAAAGACTTGTTCATTTTCATACCAGATAAGGGTTCATCTTCCCAATGCTGGACTCTAGAGTGTGATTGCCTAATATGGGACTCAATCTCTTGTTCCTTGGGAAGGTTTTCCAAGCTGGTGATATGGCTCTTGTCTTCTGGATCACATACTAGGTGTGTGCATCCTGACTAGATTACTTCTCTTTCTCTTCTATCAGATTCTATGTATTTCTGTCTATAGAGCCTGGTCAGAGAAGTGCTATTCTGCTAGCCAGTTTTTATAATCATACACACTCTGCTGTTCATAATCAATCTATTGTGGAAGATCACTTATGTGAAGGAAGGGGACTATCTTCCTCCTTTCTAGCATTGTTTCCTTGGAAGAATGAAAACACATCTCATTGGACATTACTGTCAGAATAAATAACTATATTTATTCTCTCCACCTGTAAAATTTAGATCCCTTTTCAAGTAGGAAAGGAGCATGGATTTACTTGGAGTTTTCACTGAGTATTGGATTCAGACTAGAACTCTCTGCTTTCAGCTTTCTGAATTGGCTAGAATAAGGCTGTCATCAGCAATCACTTTTGTAAAACCCTTTGAAATTCCTTTTAAGAGAACATGATTCTAGGCAGCACATTCTCCTGTTTTCCAGAATCTATTATACTGCAATGCTGGAAAATTGAGCTCAAAACCAGAAGCAAGTCAACAGTGTTCCTGTTTTGACCTAATACTATGTTATAAAGTATCCCCACCAATGCTCTGAATATAGTCAAGTGGCAAAAACCAATGCATTCTAAAGAGTGGGAGCCAATACTCAAGAGGCTAACTCTATTGACTCCAGAGAGGATTGATTACCCCAGCACTCATGCAAAAATATTGATGGGGAAATGTTGCAAATTCTGCATTCATTGTTGAAATAAAGGGATTTTAATCTGAAAGAGCCCCTACTTTGATATTCAAAATGTATGAAATGGATAATGCATAATTCAGGCTGCATAGTAAATTCCATGGCTGCCAGGGGGAAGGATGAAGGGAAAGGATATTTAAGGATTTGGGGATGGACAAATATTTAAAATGGATAATCAACAAGGGCCTACTGTATGGCACATGGAACTCTGCTCAATATTATGTAGAAGTCTGGATGGGTGGAAGTTTGGGGGAGAATAGAGTTATGTATATATGCGACTGAGTTCCCATGCTATCCACCTGAACCTATCACAGCATTGTTAATCAGCTACACTACAATACAAAATAAAACATTTAGTGAAAACAAAAAATAAAAATACCCCAAAACTTCATTGACCATATCAATCTACAAAAATCAAATGTCATTCATCTTGTACTTAATTAGATGATTGCAAGATACCCCTGAACTGCAGCCATAGCATTTGCTCACCATTCTAGGATGCTTACTCACTTCTTTTTTACTCACTACTCCTTATCCAAATTATATTTGTTTTTCAACTCTCTCCTGAAATGGCATCCTCTACAAGGATACAAAATATTTCTCTTTGCTGAACCCTTAAAAACCGTGTTGTGTTGTTTTGTGGCAACTCAATTTTCTACTATTTGTAAAAATATTTAAGGAGCTCACACAATTACTCAGTCATTTGAGGTGAGGGTTGTAGTCTCTGGAGATAGACTGGCATGTTGAATCTCATGTAACTAACCCATATGTAACTAACCCAGTAACTAACCCATATGTATGCCTAGTAAATCACTTACTTTCTTTAAAGCCTCAGTTTCTTTATTTGGAAAATAAGGATAAAAATGGTGTGTAGGTCACATACTTTTACAAATTAAATGATATAATTATAAAACAAATAGTAGATTTTCTGATGTAGTAGAGATTCAGTGTTATGTTTGTAATAATTTCAATGAACGATTGCTGAAAAACATTATTTAATTAAATTCAGCTTCTCATCAATAAACCAACTATTTTCCCCCATAATTTACAATTAAAATAATACTTTTATCCAGAATATATAAGAATGCATACTTTAAAAATCAAAAATATGAAAGGTATAAAAAGCCATATGAATCATTCTATTAACGAAAAAAAAAAAATCCCAAACATATCACTATCCTTTAAACTCTGAGTCATATATTGTAAAAGTGACTTTTTTTCACATTCTGGGCAGGCCACATGCAGTTCCTTTCATCTTAGCAGTTTCACACCATTACGTTTCATTACACACTAAGATATGTCAAGTAGGAAAACACTTCACTGACTTGATGAAAATTTAACATATCATTTATGTACCTATTTTCAGTTCTTAAAAGGGTTTCCCAGGCCGAAATAACCTGATAAATAAATACATCGTTCCTATAAGCTTTGAAGTTTTAAAAAGGAAAAATAAAAACAAGGAAGAGAATGTCTATTCAAAACAATGATTGATGTTTGCAAGCCATATGGCTTAATTTGTTAAAGACATGGCTATGTGGGAAGTGATCTAACTGGAGTACTTTGAAGGGCATGGGACAAAAACCGTATTCAACATTTTCAAATTAGGGACTGGCAATTCCACCATCTTTTGGTTTTTGTGAGTTAGTTAAGGGTTTCATCTTCAACAAAAGAGTTTTATTGGTTGGTAGATGAATAATATTAAATAAAACAAGATATTTAAACTACATAGAGATGAGAATTAGGAACGTTCTAGGGGAAAATAAAAGGAAGAGTTAGAAAGAAAAAAAACGTAAATTTTGCCATAACTCATCTTAATATCAGAGAAGGCAATGGCAACCCACTCCAGTACTCTTGCCTGGAAAATCCCATGGACCGAAGAGCCTGGTAAGCTGCAGTCCATGGGGTCAGGAAGAGTCAGACATGACTGAGCGACTTCACTTTCACTTTTCATTTTGATTCACTGAAGAAGGAAATGGAAACCCACTCCAGTGTTCTTGCCTAGAGAATACGAGGGACAGAGGAGCCTGGTAGGCTGCTGTCTGTGGAGATGCACAGAGTCAGATACAACTGAAGTGATTTAGCAGCAGCAGCAACATCGTAATATCTTCTATAGAGATAAAGTAATTAGGCATCAGGTTATTCAACATTGGCTGTTGTTATCAATATTAGCCAAAATCTAGCACTTAAGGAATTTCTTTTTATAAATTGCCTGGGAGGACAGAATTAAGGATACTATTTCAGATATCAGTGTGATATATTTTGTTAGGTACGGAGACAATGATTTATTAGTTATTACTTTTTTTCCCAATGAGACTCGTTTCCAGCTTGCAAAATCAGAACCACGTTTGAACTGGTTTTTACCTGCAGAGTACTATAACTATATTATAATCTCCTTAGGTCTTTTTCAATTATTCACTGACATGTCTTGCACTAGCTTCTACTGGGGATTTTCTTTCTCGTCTTGTTTCTTTTTAACGTTCTGGTTTTTCCAGTTTCATGACTATTGATGTCACCATTCTGGGCTCTATCAATTTACTTTTCATTTACCCATAAGATTTGTCTTTTCCTTGTTAAGGACCACAAAAAGATTGTACTTTGTTTGCAATCAAACATGTTAACAAAATAGCCCGTCCAGGTTATTGTATACTTGCAGAAGGTACAAGATATCTGGTTCACTGGTGGGGAAGCATACACTGGGAGAATGGGATTGACAGATACACATGACTTTAAAATAGATAATAAGATAAAATAGATAATAAGAACTTACTGTATAGAACAGGGACTTCTACTTAACTCTATAAGGACCCATATGAAATAGAATCTAAAAAAGAAGATATATGTATACATATAACAGTTTCACTTCAGTATACAGCAGAAACTAACAAAATACTGTAAATCAACTTTCAATCCAATAAAAATTGACTTTAAAAAGTCTGGTTCAGAGAAAAAAGGGCTTTATTATAGCACAGCAGGCTACATGAACTTCATGTTCACATATATTTCCCCTTCCTTCCATGTTACATAGAAATGTTGTGGAATAACTCACGTGAATGCAATGTTCACTGTGGATTTGACTCACAGTACAGAAATCTCAAGCTTAGGAAACCACTATGTTTTGCAAAGAGGATATTAGCAGTATTGCACTTCACAGAAAACTCATTAGCCCTCTACACCAAAGGTAAATACTATCATATCTTCCAGCATTTTTGCAATATAACATCCTTAAAAAAGTCTTCTGAAACAAAAAAGATATTTTAATGTCTTTCCTCAGAATGTACTTTAAATCAGAAAAGTTCTTAATTTTGATGATGGGCATGATATATATACATATATATGTATATATATGTATATATATATATATCAATACGGGAACCGTGAACTCCCAGATTTTCAAGCTGGTTTTAGAAAAGGCAGGGGAACCAGAGATCAAATTGCCAACATCCACTGGATTATTGAAAAAAACAAGAGTTCCAGAAAAACATCTATTTCTGCTTTATTGACTATGCCAAAGCCTTTCACTGTGTGGATCACAATAAACTGTGGAAGATTTTTTAAGAGATGGGAATACCAGACCACCTGATCTGCCTTTTGAGAAATCTGTATGCAGGTCAGGAAACAACAGTTAGAACTGGACATGGAAGAACAGACTGATTTCAAATAGGAAAAGGAGTATGACAAGGCTGTATACTGTCACGTTGCTTATTTAACTTCTATGCAGAGTACATCATGAGAAACACTGGGCTGGAAGAAGCACAAACTAGAATCAAGATTGCCGGGAGAAATATCAATAACCTCAGATATGCAGATGATACCACGCTTATGGCAGAAAGTGGAGTGAAAGAGGAGAGGGAAAAAGTTGGCTTAAATCTCAACATTTAGAAAACAAAGATCACGGCATCTGGTCCCATCACTTCATGATAAATAGATGGGGAAACAGTGGAAACAGTGTCAGACTTTATTTTGGGGGGCTCCAAAGTCACTGCAGATGGTGACAGCAGCCATGTAAGTAAAAGACACTTACTCCTTGGAAGGAAAGTTATGACCAACCTAGACAGGATATTGAAAAGCAGAGACATTACTTTGCCGACAAAGGTTCGTCTAATCAAGGCTATGGTTTTCCCTGTGGTCATGTATGGATGTGAGAGTTGGACTGTGAAGAAGGCTGAGCACCAAAGAATTGATGCTTTTGAACTGTGGTGTTGGAGGAGACTCCTGAGAGTCCCTTGGGCTGCAAGGAGATCCAACCAGTATATTCTGAAGGAGATCAGCCCTGGAGGTTCTTTGAAAGGAATGATGCTGAAGCTGAAACTCCAGTACTTTGGCAACCTCATGCGAAGAGTTACTCATTGGAAAAGACTCTGATGCTGGGAAGGACTGGGGGCAGGAAGAGAAGGGGATGACTGAGGATGAGATGGCTGGATGGCAGTACTGACTCGATGGACATGAGTTTGAGTGAAATCCAGGAGTTGGTGATGGACAGAGAGGCCTGGCATGCTGCGATTCATGGGGTCACAAAGAGTCAGACACGACTGAACTACTGAACTGAACTGAATATATATATATATATATATATATTAATCTTGGTAAATAATGATTTTTTATGCTGATCTAAGAAAATGTTTTCAAATCTTAGGTCATAAAATTTTTAAATTAATTCATGCTTGTTTTTTTGTTTGTTTTCAAATGTTTCTATATTTAGGTCTTGGATTCATTTTGATTTTCATTTTGTTTACAGTATAAAGCAGAAATGCAAATTATTTTTTGTTACAATGTAGTTCTTCAGTTATCCCAATAATATATGTTCAAGTCCATTCTTTACTCGCTGAATGACCTTGTCACAATTCTCAAAAATGAGTTGACAATGATATGTGGGTTTATTTTGGCATTCTCAATTTGGTTCTGTTGATTTATATAATCATTCTTAAGTCAGTATCATACTGTTTTGAGTATTGTGAATTCACAATAAATTTTGAAATTGGGAATTGTGAGTTCTCCAGATTTATTCTCCTGTTACGAGATTTTTTATTATTATTATTCTTTGAATCTCTTGAGTTTCCATTTGAATTTTAGGAATGAACTGCTCAAGAAGCCAACTGTGATTTCAATAGTGATTAGACAAGCCATAGACCAGTTCTTGTAGTATATCCATCTTAACATTATTAAATCTTCCAATTTAAAAACATGGAATTTATTTACACTTATTTGCTCTTATTTAACAGTGGTTTGTATTTTATAGGCATGAGTTTTGTGTATATTTTATTCAGCTTGTTCTTAATAACTGTATTTTTTTGGTTATTTTAAAGTTCTCTTAAATTCATTTTTAGATTGCTTCATTGCACATGTATATAATACAATTTATTTAAATACATTTATTTCACTGCCTTTAACCTTGCTGAACTTTTCTATATATAATATCATGTCATCTACATGTGAACAGAGATCCAGATTTGTTTCCAGTCTTTTATTTCACTTTACTGCCTGATTGTCGTGGTTAAAATCTCCAGTACAATATGGGGTAGAAGTGGCAAGAATGAATATCCTTGTCTTACTTGTGTTTTGGCAGACATGGATTGAAGCCTGGGTTCCACACCAGAAGCCTATGTTTCTGTCCTGGTTTCCAGAAGGATATAGATGTATGGCCACAGTATTTATAATTATACTCTGTTCAGGCTTTAGGCTAGAGCCTTTTCACCTCCCTGACACTTTGCTAGGGCCATAGGGTTAGATGTTTCATCCCTGTGACTATGAAAATGGTGAGATAGTGTTCAAGAGGTTTTGGACTTGTTTGATGGGTGAATTGAGCCTGACCTTTTAAGAAGGAGTCTAGGATGAGAGGCTTTATGTGTAGGGGCACTCAGGGTTTTTTTTTTCTCATCTCAAGGTTCTCCTCCTGGTCCCCAGAGAATTTCTGTGAGTGTTGTGCTTCTCTGGAAAGAGTAGTCGTGTTTATAATGCTTTGAAATCTCATAATTCTCTGAACCTCCTTTAATGCTTTCCAGCTCATCTTCTATCTGCCCCTCCATCAGGACCTGCACCCCCCACACTCAAAGTTCCATAGCTCACCCTGTAAGTTCCAAATGTACCTTGATTGCATTCTTATGAAAACTCACACTCCATCCACTGGTGTCAGTGATGTTCAAAGAAGGATTTCTCCTGATGGTCCATAATGAAGGTGCAGCTCCCTCATAACAGGGTACTGGCATTTGGATTGGGTCAGAAAGAGAGAGTGATGTTCCAATATTATTCTCCATTGGAAAATCAGGAAAAACAAGCAGTGGAAGTCTTTTGGTATGAATTCTGACACCTCTCAGCTACCGGGAGGAGCAACTGGGCCACCAGGAATTGTGTGAGTGCCTGTGTGCATGTGCGTATGTGCCTGTATTTTCTTTTCTTTTCTTTTTTTTTCCCCCGCTACCTACTGTGTGAAGTTCAGTAATCTGATAAAGGGTTTTATTCTTTCTCTGGAGCAGTGCTCAAGATGTTGAGCCTAGGGTAATGTTAAAATTAACTGCAAAATGGAAAGATTATTAAAAAGTCTCTGTGTAGATAAAACCACATAAGTGAAATTTAATTTAGCTTATTCTGCCAAACAAGAGAAACTTAACTTCAGCTATTTCTTGCAAATGCCTGTGGTAATCATAAAATAGACAACTCACCTTGCAAAAACTGTGTAAGATTACTGCTTTTAACCAATCCCTTGACCTGCAAAAGCCACTGCTGTGATAAGCCATCGTTGTTTAAGTTAAACAACTTTCTCTTTGTGATTGATCCTATAATATTATGCCCTGAGCTTCAACTCTGTCTTTGAATTGGAATACTCCCATTTCCAAAGTGTTCTTATACTCACAATAAACTTTTACTAAATGCTAATTTTTACTTTGATGATTTTAATTTTGCTATTTGGAGATTTTTTTTTATTGTTTCTGGCATCAGAACTGGGATTCAAAAGAAGACCTCCAATGAACCGAGACTCACTGCTTTTTCCCCCTACAACAGAGCATGGATAAGTCTGTCTTGGATCCAACTTCTATTATCTTTGTCTTTGGAGTTCTCCAACTTTATTTTGCATACTTCTATTTGGTTTGTGGAAGCACCTTGACAAGTCATCTGATTCTGTTTGAAAGAGGAGAAAACATGTGATTTCCTGTGTTTTGAAGTAGCTGTTAAGAAACAGGACCCCTCAGATTTAAGACATCGTAAGGAATCTAAAAGCAGAGATGGTTCTACCTTGTCTAAAACACTTCCAACATCTCCTTAAAAATCTCTTGCTTTCTGTATGTATAAACACTATGAGCCATGGTCTTATGTCTTTCTGGAAAATGGTGAGGTTTTGCATAACTTGAAACTATAATAAACACTTTGAAATATCAACAACCTCAGATATGCATATGATACTATTCTAATGGCAGAAAGCAAAAAGAAACTAAAGAGCCTCTTGATTAGGATGAAAGAGGAGAGTGAAAAAGCTGGCCTATAATTCAACATTCAAAAAAGTAAGATCATGGGACCAGGACCCATCAGTTCATGGCTAATAGAAGGAAAAAGTGGAAACAGTGACAGATTTTATTTTCTCAGGCTCCAAAATCACTGTGGACAGTGAAGACAGCCATGAAAATAAACACTTGCTCCTTGGGAAAAAAGTTATGGCAAACTTAGACAGCAAATTAAAAAGCAGAGACATCACTTTGCTGGAAAATGTCCATACAGTCATAATTATGGTTTTTCCAGTAATTATGTATGGATGTGAGTGTTGGGTTGTGGTGCTGGAGAAAACTCTTGAAAGTCCCTTGGAGTGCAAGGAGATCAAACCAGTCAATACTAAAAGAAATCAGTCCTGAATATTCATGTGAAGGACTGATGCTGAAACTGAACCTCCAGTACTTGGGCCACCTGATGTGAAGAGCTAAATCATTAGAAAAGACCCCGATGCTGGGAAAGATTGAGGGCAGGAGCAGAATTAGATTACAGAGGATGAGATAGTTGGATGGCATCACTGACTAAGTGAACATGAGTTTGAGCAAACTGTGGAAGATGGTGAAGGACAGGGAAGCCTGGAATGCTGCAGCCCATGGGGTTGCAAAGAGTCAGACATGACTGAACAAGTGAACAATATATTGTATTTCATTGACTTAAACAACAACAACAACAACAACAACAAAACTAAGGGCATGCTATTGTTTTGTTCAGTCACTCAGTCCTGTTTAATTCTGTGCTACTCCATGGATTGCAGCACTCCAGTTTTCTCTGTTCTCTGCTATCTTCTGGAGTGTGTGTGAACTCATATTTAACTTATATGCAGAGTACATCATGAGAAACACTGGGCTGGAGGAAGTACAGGCTGGATCAAGACTGCTGGGAGAAATATCAATAATCTCAGATATGCAGGTAATACCACCCTTATGGCAGAGAGTGAAGAAGAACTAAAGAGCCTCTTGATGAAAGTGAAAGAGGAGAGTGGAAAAGCTGGCTTAAAGCTCAACATTCAGAAAACTAAGATTGTGGCATCCAGTCCCATCACTTCATGCCAAATATATGGGAAAACAGTGGAAACAGTGGCTGACTTTATTTTTCTGGCTCCAAAATTACCATAGATAGTGATTGCAGCCACAAAATTAAAAGACACTTGCTCCTTGGAAGGAAAGTTATAACCAGCCTAGACAACATATTTTAAAAACGAGACATTTCTTTGTTAACAAAGGTCCATCTAGTCAAGGCTATGGTTTTTCCAGTAGTCATGTATGCATGTGAGAGTTGTCCTATAAAGAAAGCTGAGTGCCGAAGAACTGATGCTTTGAACTGTGATGCTGAAGAAAACTCTTGAGAGTCCTTTGGACTGCAAGGAGATCTAGCCAATCCATCTTATAGGAGACCAGTCCTGGCTGTTCACTGTAAGGACTGATATTGAAGCTGAAACTCCAATACTTTGGCCACCTGATGGGAAGAGCTGACTCATTTGAAAGACCCTGATGTTGGGAAAGATTGAGGGCAGGAGAAGGGGACGACAGGATGAGATGGTTGGATGGTATCACCGACTCTATGGACATAGGCTTTGTTGGACTCCTGGAATTGGTGATGGACAGGGAAGCTTGGCATGCTGCAGTTCATGGGGTCGAAAAGAGTCGGACTTGATTGAGCGACTGAACTGAACTGATGTCCACTGAGTCAGTGATGCCATTCGTCCATCTTATCCTCTGTTGTCACTTTCTCCTCCTGCCGTCAGTCAAATAATATATGAATTATTTCTAACTCTCTCTGAAATATAGAAACTAAACTGAATACTTCTTAGTTTCACATGATCTGGGATAAACACTGCTAAATAAAAGCTAATTTAACATTTTTGGTTAATAAGACTAGGCATGTCTTCAGAATTATCTACTCTAGTTGTAATGAAGACATACAACTTTTCTTGCCTGGGAATCCAATTATCTCTATGTTAAAAATTAGTCAACAAGTAATTCTTTTTGGCTGCTTAATACCAGAATAATTATTAAAATCTAATAATTTAAACAGTATGTAGCATAAAAGTGGATAATAAGTTAAACTAAAAAATGGATATTCTTTAAATATCTGAGTTATTTCCAAATTGATAATAAATTGAAACATTAATAAGCTGT